>CAUYSK010052686.1:0-56902 GCA_963575035.1 Avahi laniger
CCACCTAACTTATAGCTTATTTCTGCAGTTCTCTAAGTGTGGTGCCCAGACCTGCAGTGTTAGAATTAACTGAGAACTTGTTAGAAATTCTTGGGGCCAGGCATAGTGGCTCATGCCTATAATCCCAGCACTGTGGGAAGCCGAGGTGGGAGGATCACTTGAACCCAGGAGTTCAAGACCAGTCTGGGCAACAGAGCAAGACCCCTGTCTCTATAAAAAAATTAAAAAATTACCTAGGTGACATAGTGTAGTCCTATAGTCCCAGCTACTGGGGAGGCTGAGGTAGGAGGATCACTTGAGTGATCAAGGTTGTAGTGAGCTATGATCATGCCGCTCCAGCCTGGGTGACAGAATGAGACCCTGTCTCTAAAAAAAAAATTCTTGGGCTCCACTGCAGACCTAACCTACTGAATCAGAAACTGTGAAGACGAGGCCCCGGAACCTGCTTTAACGAGCCCTCCTGGTAGTTCTGATGTGCCCTCAACTTTGAGAACCACGGGCTTCTGTGGTAGAGGCTTATAGATTGCACTGGCTGGGTTAGTGTTCCAGAACCAGGTCTCATATGCTAGCACCTAGGGAGCAACTCCTCTGAATTTGTCCATTAGGGACAGTGACAGCCCAGGCTCGTGGTACTGTGCTATAGAAGGTAGCACTTCCGATCCTACCTGTGACCTCCGAGGTACTTGCTTTTCCATCAATGGTGAGAGATCCCCGAGATGGGGTTAGGAGTTCAAATTGTAGCCAGAAGACCACGTGAATGGATTTATTAATATGTGGGATTTGGACCCTTGACTTCAGCTCATTCCTTCAAAGCAGCCACAGCCCCCACCATCCCTGTGTCTAAGGGAACACAAGCAGGTTTCTCCCACCTGCTGATAGTCCTGAGCCTGCTGGAAACCCATCAGATGTTTTGGATCCTGCCAGTTTGTCCAATTTCCTTCCAGCTGTCTCATTTTACACTTTTGTTGCTGAATTAGCACACCCGTGCTGTTGAAGTTCAAAAGGAAGCCACAGCATGGTGTCTGTTCAGCCTGCGCTGCTTATACCCAAGAGGCTGGGCTTGAGTCGTGTTTCTATTTATTGTGGCCCACGAGGGCTTCAGAGGGGCAAAGAGCGGAAAAATTGAGGATACTCCCTGCATAGGCGAAGATTAAGGTCTGGCCAGTTAATTTTGTCTTGTCACACCACTGTGTAGACTCAAAAAATTCATTCAAATAATTTAATCTTCTGAGTTTTTTTTTTGAGGCTTGAAAATTTCCCAACAACATTTTGTTTAACCTAGGACAAGTTAGAAGTGCAAATAAACATAAAAAAGAAAATAGCTATTACCAGAAATGCTATCATTTTCCAATAACCACTGGTTATAATCTTGTCCTTTCATTTTTACAGCTGTGTGACCTTAGGAAAGTCATTCAACATTTCTGAGCCTCATTTTTCCCCCATCTATAAAAATCAACTTCAGGTTCTTGTGTTTGAATAGAAAAATGACTTTTAAATTCGTAATAATTCCTGGCTCATGGTGGGCACTCGGTTTGAACTCCTTTCTCTGCCTACTCTAGGTTTGCTCTCCCAGCCCCTATTGTAGGCATGAGCAAGTATTTTTAAGCAAAAGAGGCACGTCGCCAATTCACAAATCAAGTCACCACTCATGTCATGTGATGCCTTTTGTACTTTAATGTTAACTCTTTTGGAAAAACAAAAAATTAACCCTTGTAAATTGCTGCTTTGGGTATTCGCACAGGGCAAAATACTCCCAAATTGTTGTTGTTGTGATATGCTAATAACCTTCCAGCAGCTATGAATATTTACGTGTGAAGGCGAGTGTGTGTCTTAGATTGCCAGAGCCTGCTCCAACTGTTCTGTCTCCCCCCGCCCCCGAACATGCAAGGCCACTTTGAACACTTTTGGAAATTACATGTAAACAGTAGCAGGGAGCAGACCGCTTTGTCTTAAGGCACCGTGTGAAGTTGGGTTGCTCTTGTTTAAATGTGCAGTCTGGCTTGTTTGGTTTACTTTGCCCTTCTCATGAATGCATGCACACTGTGTATACAGGTGACGCCGTAAACACAATTTCCTCTTTGTTGCATATCATAAAGTTGCATTAACTGTGGACATCTTGGCCTGTCCTGGGGAGAGAAGGGCTCATTTTCTTGGGGTCCTGTTAGCACAGGGCTTCTGAGTCAGGCCTTATCATGGACCACAATCATGGAATTTTCAGGACCCCACAGGAAATGCAAATGAGTACACAAAAGAATGTTTGGTTTTTTTTTAAGTCCTATATGTACAGGACCTGTTTTAATGGGAGCATGAGTTTATTTAATCTATTCGAGGCTGTAAGTTTGGAGCCCTATTGTGTAGAGCTGGTTTTGACAAAGAGATAAAGCATTTTAAAATTAATTGGTGGGGCAAGTGAAGGGCCTGTCGAGGTTGTACGGTTGAGAGGGAAAGTAAGTAACTGCTAGAACTTCGAAGCACTGAGAAGGTATATAGAGCCGCCATCCCTGTTCCTGTCCTCACATGGAGAGTTTGGGCCAGAAACCTTATATGGATAAACTGCGTCTGAGATACTCATTCCTCAGCACCCTGTGCCCTCTGGGGGTCAGAGGAGCCATGCATGAATAACATAATTGAGAAAATAATTGTGGTCAGTAAATGTTTGCAAAAAAAAAGATTGAGCCCTCACTCCTATCTTTTGATCAAAACTGCAAAGATACAACGAAGCAGTGTTTGAGTTCTAGCTCCTGGCGTGACAGGCCTAATGAGCAAATAGAAAAAGATTGAGTCACAGACCCTATGTTCTCGGTTCGAAATATTCTCTGCAGAGTTGTTCATCCCAATTCTATGTAGACACCCTCTGTCTCCAGAGGTACATGCACCTTCCTGCAAGTTGTAGCACAAGGTACCCCAGGTAGCCTTTTTTCCTGTCTCTTCCCAAAGCGTGCCTGATCACCTTTGGGGGACAGGTGCTTCCGTCTGAGGCCTTGGTGTTTCTCCCGGACCCCGTACTGAGCACTGGGCTCTGTCGCCGTCACGTGAGCCCTGATGCTCTTGCTGTCTTCCCGTGTGCCATGGCTTCGCTGGCTGTCCCTGTATGTGTGGCTGCTATTCTGGGTTATCTTCTTCACCTTCACCCAGGTTATATGGGGAGTAGCAGATAGCAGCCTGGGCCTTTTGTGTCTCTCGTGTTTGTAAGGAAAGGCAACAACCTCTGCATCCTAGAGACCTTGTACTGTGTTGCTGGTGTTTAATCATCACCCCCACAGCTGAACACCCCAAGAAAGACTGTCCTGCTCTGCATTAAACCTGCCTAAGCATGTGCTCTGTGTGGGAAGAGTAGACGTCAAGAACGGTTATTTGATCGTAAGGTTACCGTGCACTGTGCATGAGGAACAGGAGACACACGGATGGCTGGAAACATAGGGAACTAAGTCAGCGTCCTTTTCTTGGCTTTTAAAAGAATTTACCCTTGTGCTAAATAAATCTCACCTCACACCAGGCAGAGAGGGAAAGGTGACTCCTGGGTGAGAATGAGCGGGTGGTGGAGTGGCCGGGCGAGTTATGTAAGGGGCCTGCAGGGGCTGAGGCCGAGCCCTCCGCAGCTCCGCGGTTCTTGCTGCCTTCTGCTCCCGGATGTGGCACCCGAGCCCAGGTGGGCCGGTGAGCAGTGGTGGTGCCAGCCTCTGACCCCCAGAGGAAACCCGGACGGGTCTTGGGGAGTGGAAAGTGCAACATCAAAGGGAGTAAACAACGAGGTCAGAGGTCAGCAGTCCAACAGTCGCTGGGGGATTTGGGCCTAGGTGCAGGGCCGTGGTGGATCTCAACTCCTAGTTGCGGATCATCATGGGGAGGGGATGGCCGGGCGCCCGCTAACGTCCTCTCCTTGCTTTTTCCTTTTTGCAGGATGGAGGCTGCACGTGTCCAGGAGATGTCGCCAAAGCCTTTGGTAAGGCTGGGCCCTGGTACAGAGGGAGGGGAGGCGCGAGGGAGGGAGCTCCCTGCAGCTCCCAGCGTGGGAACCTGCATGAGGAGGGGGCACCTCTTGGGGAAGTCCTGGGCCTGTGTGCAGTTTCCTCTCCCTGGGTTTCAGCCCCAGTTGGCTGAAATCCTGGCATTGGTTTGGTTCTGGCCGGTAGCGGAGCAGGCCAAGTGCCCGGGTGATGGATCCAAAGGGGTGACATCCTGCAAGCCAGGTGTAGGTGAAGTCATGGCTTTTTAATCCCAGGGACGAGAAGGCTGGGGGACCTGTCCAAGAGGACGGTGCCAGGTCTGACCTGTAGTAGTGATTGCAGGGAGGGTCTTTTGGACTGAACCTGGAGAAATCCGACGGGAGGGACAGGAGGAATCCCTGCAGCAGTTTCTCCCCAGACTGGGGATCCTGCTTCCCACTAGGGGGCAGCAGTGCCCACCGCCATCCAGTGGGACCTCAGGAGGGGGAGGGGCTAGGCGGCGTGTCCTGGGCTTTTCTTGGGAAAGCACGAGGAAGTCCAGCATCTCAACATAACAGTAAAATAGGGCTGCCAAGCCCTGTGCCGGCCATTTAACTGCAAACCAAGTTCAGAAGTCAGAGCTGGCTGCACGCCTGGGGGCTCCAGACTGTTCAGTGGGAGTTCAGGGTGCTGGCAGGAGGCAGAAACAAAGTTCCCGTGTCCCTACCCTTTTCTGGTACCAGCAAAAAAAGGAAAAAAAAAAAATATTTTTTTTTTTGCTGGTGGGAAACTTTCTGTCTTAGGAATTCCATTTAAAAAAATTTTTTTTTTAAATAAAAACCCTGATAGTGACAAAGGAAAACACGGGCAGTTTTCTTAGCAGCAGGGTTTCATAGCAACCCAAAGAATTTCAAAAAATGGGACTTAATCCCATCCTAATCATAGATCTTAGCTGTGGAAGGGAACATATAGCTCTTTTATCTATTCCAGGTTGCAGATTTTATAGTTGAGGGTCCTGAGGGCCCAGGAAGGGAATGATAAGGTCATGGTCCTACAGTAACGGGCAGGGCAGGGAGAACGCCGGGAGAAGGCACCATGTCAGGGGACACTCTGATTAGGGAAGGATACGAGAGTGTTCCAAAATGAAAATAACTGGGGACCACTTCGAAGTGTTCTTTAAGTGGGTCTGTGCTGTGTTCTTGCTGTTGACACTCCCTTAGCCGGTGCTCTGCCCCTGGGGTTGCACGTCAGTCATCGCCTGTCCTCTTGCAGTCACAGGGGGGACCAAGCAACCAGCATTCGGGTTGGGAACCCTGGCAGGGAGTGTCTTCAGAGCTTGCTTTCACAGGGCAAGGTCTCACTGTGCCTTGCTCAGCTGAGTGCCAGGCCAAGGGGCCAGCCCTGCAGAGCACCCCTTTTTAAAATGCCGAATGTTTAAATGACCACCTTTCAGGGGTTCCTACGTTTTCTCTTTCTCATCAGGGTTAGCCAGACCACCTCCCCTCCTCCCACAACCTCGTCCTTCATCCTAATTACTTAATACACCTGATCCTGCTGTCGTCTCCTTCTATTCTAAAAGTAAACCCTTGGCAGGACTTACTCAAGAGAAGTTGCAGTTAGTAGTTTCTTACTTAATACTCCCTGAAGAGTCCTTCTGCACGGTTGTCTGTGAGCAGGATGCGAAATGGTGACTGTTTTATTGTTTCTTCCGTGTATTCCTTTTACTTTCTTGCCAGGTAGTTATTATCTACCCTGCCATGTGCTGGGATAAACACGGAGCCAGCCCCAGTCCTGTTCCCACGTAGCCTCCAAAGGCAACTTCAATACCCCGTCCCCTCTGTCCCTGTCCTGGAAATTTTATGTCATTTGGTGACCAGTATGGCATAGCATTTACTCTGGAAGTCTAATATTATTCATGATGGACGTGCACAGAGTTTGACCTACTTATATAATATAGGGGCTTCTCTCCTCCATGCCCAGTCTCTAGTGTAAGAAGGTCAGTCTGTTCTGAGGTCCTTTCGTGACCTGGAAGGACAGAGCATCAGAGTCCTGAGAGCTTAGAGGCCAGATGCCTGATGGCCACATCACGGAGAAGTCATTGTACCGAGTACAAGATTCAGCAATGCTCTTTCTAAGGTGCTGCCCGATTCTCAATGTTTCTCTGGTTCTAACGGGGAGACCTCTGTTTGGGAGGTGGTTGTAGTCAGTCGTTAGTGACCGTGTGCCTGTCCAGCGTGATGGCCACCAGCCTTTGGTAGGCTGCATTTGTTTCTCCCAGTGTCCATGTCCCTCTTTGCCTGCATGGAGGGCCTTCTCCCTTTTTCCAGAAGGGAAGGCCGAGCCTTTCTCTTGACTGTAGCTGAGGGGTAGGGAGGGAGGGTGAGTTTCGGAAGGACTCGGATGTTGCCAGAGTGCCTTTTCCCTGAGCTCTTCTGTCTGTGTCTTCCTTTTGTTCCTTGGCGTTTAGGAGCCGGAGCAGATTTTGTCATGCTGGGAGGCATGTTTTCGGGCCACACCGAATGCGCAGGAGAACTGATTGAGAGGAACGGACGGAAGCTCAAGCTCTTCTACGGGATGAGCTCTGAAACGGCCATGAAGAAGCACGCCGGAGGAGTGGCCGAGTACAGGTGAGGGGCCGCCGCAGCTCACCGGCCAGGCCTCGTCTCTCTTGCTTCTTAAGGAGATAGGACGGAAGCAGGTCTGAGGGTCAGCTCTGGGTACATTAAAGTCCTGTGGGAAGGACTTTAATGGAAATTTAGTCCTCTTTAAAAAGAGGACCTCTTTAAAAAGAGGTTTTATTTTTATTCAACTAACATATACAATGTTTGGGGCCCCTGAAAGCAAGTGCAGAGCAGAAGTGTTTGAGGACAGGTTAGAAGTGTGACTAGAGGTATATGTCAGCAGGTACCAGTCCTGGACAGACACCCCAAACTTCTGGAGATCGATGGGATTATTGCCTTGT
This sequence comes from Avahi laniger, assembly GCA_963575035.1. Taxonomy (NCBI): domain Eukaryota; kingdom Metazoa; phylum Chordata; class Mammalia; order Primates; family Indriidae; genus Avahi; species Avahi laniger. Next base: position 6,889 of record CAUYSK010052686.1, read on the forward strand.
CCTTCCAATAATAACGATTGTTGAATACTGTGAAATAATAAGAAATACATTTGTATATATTGGTCTCTGCCCCCAGTTCTTGAGATAGAACTCCTAAACCCTTCTAGATAGGGGTGCTTAGAGAATCTTTTGTTCTAACGTTTGGTCTTTGACCCTGGTTCCTGAGCTTCTAGAACGTCAGCCTTTGCTGAGCTATCTATACCTGTAATCTCCAATCTTTGGCCTGAGACAAGCTCAGGCTGCGAGAATTGGGTTGAAGAATGGATCTCCCATTGCATGTGAAGCAATGGGTGTGGTCTGGACCACCACATGTGGCCAGGCCTTGCCTGAAGAGTGCCATGTTTTACCTGCCATAGCTCACACAGCCTCTCACCTGCCTCCAGGCTCTGGCAGCTGACACAGGCAGCATCTTCAGCCATTTCCGCTACAGATGTGGTGCTCGCTTCTGCTGAGATATGTGTGTGTGTGTGTGTGTGTATATATATATATATATATTTTTTTTTTTTTAATCCCTGATCCCCAAAGATACCCTGGCCATTTCTGCTGCACTTCCCATTTTAACCATGCATGTCTGTTTTACAAACATGTTGGCAGAATATACTCACTACCTTGCCCTGCTCCATAGAGCCTGTTGTTGCGTCTCATCAGAGTGAGCGCTGATGACAAGCTTTGAAACATAAACAGGACAAAAGGTCTTGCATAATCAGAAGGAAGTCGGCGGTGAATAGGCTGATGGCCTTTCTCTAGGAAGCCTTGGGTTTCTCCCTCCAGTTTTCAGGCCCTGTCCCAGAGCTGGGATGGAAACCTAAGTCCTTCCTAGCTGACACCCTCTATTTCCTACCACTTATTCCATACCCAGAAGCTCATTTCGAGGACATGGGGTTCAGATGCATCCTATGAGGCTTGTACCAGGCAAGAGGTAAAATGTCAGAACTCCACTAAGATTTATAGGTGGGAGGGTCTGGAGTTGAGGGTGCCCTACAGAATTCTATTCTTTAGTAGGGTTCTGGTGAACTGATTTCAAGTCTTATTCTTCTCAGTCTTTTTCTCTCTAATGGGGGAACCTCAATAAAGATGATATTATTGTATGGGGAAGGTGGGCTGGGAATGAGAGAGGGGGACTGCATCAGTCAGAAACAGAGGCATGCTCTTTCCAGGTGGCCTCGAGGCCCTGTTTCACTGGTCACTAATGGAGGAGGTTGCACAGTTGAGCAGAGTACTGGGATTACTGCCTCAGTGCTACCCTGGACCTATGGCCAAGAAGCTTAGTGCTTTCCCAGCAACTGTTGTCACCATCGGAGGGGCCCATGCAGTGAATGTGCATGGAACAATCATGGTTGAGTGAAACCTGTGGGCTGCAGGCCTGCCGTGAGGATGGGTACAGGCAGCTGCCAGGGCTTAGTGTATTCTGGCCTGCAGTTGGTTGCAGGAGAAGAGAGTGGCTCTGTCCCTCTCCTGGTTTCTGCTAAATCCAGGCCTGGGAAATACAGATACGTGTCTCCATCTGATCTTGACCCTAAAGACCCCTGGGAGAAATTGGTGACATTTTTTGCCCTCTGGCTGTTGCATCTGTTTTGGGTTCTAAGAAAAATTGTAGCTCGGGAAGGCCAGTCTAGGCTAGAGCACAAACAGAAGCCAAGGAGGAAAGAAAAAAAAAAATCGTCTCCTGCAATTTCAGCAGGGTGTAGACATAACAAGAAAAAATGATTCAGGAGGATCAAGACTCAGTTCTGGAATTGGATTCAAATCGTCTTTAGACAAGGAAGGAAAGTGCTAAAGAAATTAGAACCTTAATCAGGCCGCATCTGTCCTGCCTCTGTGTGTCTGTCTCTTCCTTTCTGGCAGTTGGCAGCCTCATGACCATGATCTCGTCACGAGAATGATTCCCTACTTTGACATTATATTTAATTATGGCCTAGTTATTTATGCTTTGCTAGTTATCCCGATCGTTAACTATTTCATTCTTGTGCTGTCCCTGGGAGGCAGATCAAAGGACCTTCATTTTATGGATGAGCAGACTTAAGCATCAACAATAAATGACTTGTAAAGGGTGATATCACCAGTTAGCAGCGATACTATGATGAAAACCTGGATAATTTCCAATAAGCCCCGGGAAGGCCATGGAAATGTCTTACGGTAATGAAATGTCAATCATTGCAGGCACATACACATAGATGCCTGTCTATGGTTACAGATGCCATGCCCTGAACCATCCTGGGTGTGGCCAGTGACTTTGGCTTTCTGAGCTTGGGACTCTCAACCAGCTGCTCGGCCAGCCCTGCATCTAGCCAATGGCTTAAGTAGCTAGATTTCACCCACAGATAGTCTTGCACATTCAGCAAACAAGAGTTAACACCCTTGTGAAATTCTAGGTAATGAGTGTCTGATCAAGAGATGCTATTTTTCCAGTTGAAGAGAACAGCTACAAAAGTTCCAGAATTTGGGTATTTGCTAGCATATATCTGGCCCTTCAGTGAGAACTAGAGTGTGGCATAGCGTTTGGATTTCCTTCTTGTAATGCCCCTTCTTATAATAGTCTTTCTTCTTATAATGCAGTCTGGACTGTGCCCCCATTTTGCAGGAAGGGGACCTGGCGTGTGGAAGGAAGCCATGTTACTTGGACTTGTGAAGAGAGGGACGGGGGCTTAGCAGGGCTTAGCAGCAACTTAGATATTGCTTAGTGTTCCTGCCAGACCTGAATTTCCAAATGCTCTTCTGCAAATGCGGAAGATGCTTTCCAAAACCCCGCAGCCTCCCATGCTAAGACAGTTCTTGATTCTACTCTGGTTCTACCTCGCTGGGACCTCCCACTATGCCCAGGGCAATAGGTCGTGTGAGAGAACAGGGAGGCGAGTTGGGGGTGGCAGGTGCCCTACAAAGTGTGCCCCAGAAAGACAGGCAGCTGTCAGAGCGGAGCCGCTGCATCTTGCTGGTGGTTTCCATGTAACCTAGTCGGGCCTGAGTTATCCATTTTCTGTCCTCTTTTTTTCCTTGTCGCCCCTTTGAAGACGCCTGGTTTCTGATCGTGGCCTTGGCACGCCGAGGGGCAGGGCTCTGGGCTTTTTTGGTTGTTGGATGCTGGAGGACAAGCAGAGTTGGCAGCAGGAGGTTGTTGCCAGAGCTAATCTGCCAAGTCTGCTTTTCCCCAGTGGGTGTTCTGGGCTCTCGGTCATGTGGAGGTTGGTGTCCATCCTCGGGTGGACTGGAAAGGTGGAGCTGCTTTCTGTTCGGGCAGAGTGGAGGCACATCGCTGAAGAAAATGTCACAGTGCAGGACGGTGTGAGCCTGCGGCTCCCTCGCTTGTTGCTAAGAATTTCCTGTTCCCCGTGTTTAGGGCAGCCAGTAGTGAGCCTGTGTCCTTTGGGTGGGAGGAACGTGTCCGTCCGAGATGCTGGCATCTGGTAGAAGAAATGGAGGAATGGTGTCTAGCTATCTGAGTGCTTCGGGGGCTCTTCAAAGTGCTATAGCTGGGAATGATTCTAGCTGGGTTAGCAAGGAAAAAGAAACTAGATAAAAAGAAAACTTTCTTTTTCTTTCAGAGCCTCTGAGGGTAAGACTGTTGAAGTCCCATACAAAGGGGATGTAGAAAACACCATTCTGGATATTCTCGGAGGACTGAGGTCTACCTGCACCTATGTGGGGGCCGCCAAACTCAAAGAGCTCAGCAGGAGGGCAACGTTCATCCGGGTGACCCAACAGCACAACACCGTGTTCAGCTAACCCCAAGGATGAGAGGAAGTGACGTTGGCTCGAGTGGACGCTCCCACGCACACCTGCTTTTCCCGTCTCCCTCTAGTCTGGCTGCTCCGAACGGTGGAATGCTGCATCCTTCCTCCTCCCCGCTGCGCCTGGAGGCTTTGGGGCTCTCCCTCGTGCCTTCTTGGGGCCCAGACGATGGGGCCAGCGGTCAGAGCCCAGCCGCCTAGAACTCATAACCTCATTGTTGAAACCAACACTTGCACCTTTTTCTTTCTATTTTAAAGGAAAACGGTTTCACTTTAATATAATGCTGTTATCTTAAGACTTGATTGAGTGCTGGAGTTTGCATTTGCAGGACCCACGTTGTATAGGGTACTCAGGACTTCTTTGCCTTCCTGGACAGGCCAGTGGCGAGCCACTCTGGCTGTTGGCAGACAAGTCACCTCGGGAGGGGAGGGGAAGGGAGGCATGGGGCGTGGAGAGAAGCCAGGGTGGGAGTGACTGGCATCCCTCCCTCCAGCTTTTGGTTGCTAGAAAAGAACAAAGCAATTGACTGTTCATATGGACATGAATTATCTTCCCAGTTTATGCTCACAAGGTCATGGGGATGTGTTTTCACTGAAACCTTTATTGCATGTGCTTTTTGGGAGCAAGTCATCTCTTGCTACCAGTTTGTTGCCACTTCTAGGAAGCTGTCCCTGTCCTGGCTTTTCATTTTGTTTTCTTTTCCTTCCCTTCTCAGTCCCAACTTGTCAGGATGGCCTCTCTTAAAGAGGTTATAAATTGTTTTGAAATTTCACAGGATGTTTTATTGAAAAGTTATCTGCCAAGAAATTAGCAGGTGCAGTACCACTGAAAAACAGCAAAAGTTTTGACCAGTGGCATCCTAGAAGGTATTGGCTTAAAATACGAGTTAAAACTGTTCTATGCTGAATGATCCGGGAGGGTGACACCCGTCTGCCCACAATGGCACCACTTAGGACTATGCTCCCTGCAGGGACACATGCTGCTTTGCCCCTGTGGTGTAAAGCGTTTGCAGACTAGCTCTGTGTTTCCACATACCACAGGCAGGTCCCTTGCAGTCCAGTTTTTAGGGAAGTGGAGACTGAGTTACTACAAAGCCAAAAGCTCCTCAGGATCATTTTGAAGCAAAGGTTTCATAAAGAGAAGAACTTCCAAGCCTCTGTTACTTTGGCCTCTGCAAGTTCATCTCTCCCTCCAATACAAATGGGCCTGGGGAGCCCACACTGGAGTGTCCCTCAGACCAGGTATCCTAATGGGACCCTGAGATGACACATGCAGCCACTGGGCTTGCTGTGCCAGGTGGGAGGGGAAGGAGCCAGGGAACACGATGCCATTCTCCTTGCGCTGCTGCTGTGTGAGGTAAGTATCACAGCCATAGATAGTACCGTTGGCATCTCGTGAAAACAAAAAGGGAAGGCAGAGATTCAGACTGTGTCACCGGACTTGCCCCCGCAGCACGCTGGCCCGTTTGCCCAGGCTACTCTGGGGGAAGACCCGGGGCGGCCCTTCTTACCTAATTGGCACTGGTTTAACACGCTTCCTTTCGCACACTTTGTATGATGTGTCAGGACCTCAACTCTTTAAGTCTTGGAAGACAAGAGTCCTAGTTGGATGTCCCCCAAACACCTAACCAAGAAGATAGTAGAAGGAAAGTGTTCTCATTCCTCCTTGGATGAAGTGAAACTCTGAGTTTAACCCAAGAGTTCTCTCCCATCTCTGTGTCACCTTATGGCTGGAAAGACTTGAGTTGGACACTGGGGTGATACACCCGAAAGTCACGGGTCCTTGAGGAACTGTTTTCTGTGAAGCCGCATCTTTGCAAGGTGGGCCCACTGAAAACTACAGCGCGGCACTTCTGAAGACAATCATGCCAGGAGATCCCTGCTTATTGAGTTTCTAGCAAGCATGAGCTACAGAAACATAAATGAATTTCCTACTTTCAGACCACTAACCGGTTTACAACGAAACTATAGAGGATGTAATGACTATGCCACATGAGCCCATGAAGCTGCCAAATGTTTAGCAACAAATACCTCTTACAGGAACAGCAGTATTCAGATCGGAAATGTAAACATGATCTCAACAAGACATCAGATGTGGACGTGTGTCTTTTATCTTAGAACATCATCTCGAGGACACTCACCCCTCAAACAAAATTGGTAGGGGAGGCAATAGGTCATGTCACTTCCACCACCACTGACCTACCCAGGGAGAACTGAGGTCACGGCGGGGTTAAATTATGAAGGAGGTAAGAATTAGGACCATTTTGTCTGCCTCATCTTTTTTTGATGACCTGACAAAAGGCGAAGACACGTTTGCAATTGGCACTGTTATTTTATTAGTACGAGTATACTGAAACAATAAACTTGTACTGGTATACAGACAATTTATTTAAAACAATTTTGTTCAAATTTTGAATCAAACATTGTTTTATTATAATAATGAAATAATTTCTACCTAGAAAACCTGCAAGCACCATCAAAGAAAGGGACCATAAAATTCAATAAACAGACTCGAGTGTATCCTACAAATAGACACACCACGATTAGAAAATAGAATATGAATTCTTCCATTTTTTTTAATATTTGTTTTAAAAAAGCTAGTGCAAGTACAATATTTTACACTGGAATTACAGAGAGTATGCACGCATATGGAAAAAGTTCTCCTGTCACCATAAAAGCTCTTAACTATGTATGCACTTAAAATTTTCTTTTCAATAAGGTGCAAAACATCATTCCTTCCCTAGTTCTCTGTACTGGCCATGTCAGTCTGGTAGTGCCCACAACCCAAGTTCTGGTGTCTGTTTTCCTGTGGGAGGTGTACGATTGGAAGTTTGGTGGGTAATGATCTGGTAGTAAAACACCCCGTGGTACAAGTCTCAAGAGATGGCCCTGGGGCCAGGACCCCACTGACTAGAAATGAGGGCTCTGTCTAATCCGAAGGCCACCACAAATACTGACAGGACTATATTGAAACCTCCTTTCAGTTGACACTAATTTGGGTTTACGGTTGAGCAGTGCAGGCTGGGGAAGAAGAAATCCGGCCGAAAAGGGCAGTATTCACAGAACCGAATGCACAGGTATCAAGTTTAAGATTCACTGACTAAAGAATTTACCCCACTCCCGGACCAGATAATAACTTAGAGAGTAGGTGGGTGGGTTCATGTAAGAACCAGAGAAAACCTATGCACCTAGCTTCTTGGTAACTGCTCTTTAACAACAGCTCTAAGCTAGTGTCACCTCAGACTTGGTATTCTGGAGGACCCTATGTTTTCTCGGTAAGGATTACTGTAAACAACGCTTCCAAGGAAGGCCTTCAGATTGGCCACGGTAAAAGGAGACAGGCTCGTTGGCCATCCAGACAGCAAACAAACAAAGAAAAAGAAAACATGGGTGAGTGGGTGAAGTCTCCAATCTATCTGCAGTGGAAGACTTGAGTCCTTTCAGATAAGAAAAGTTACGGAAATTCTTAGAGACTGTTACTGTATAGATACTACCTATTGGCCAAATGCACTTAATTTTAATACAGTTGAACCATTTGTATGCAAGTCGTGGGGACGTGAAAAACTGAAGCCGCTGTTCCCTACCGCCATTATATAGGTGAATGTTAGCTACCAGAACAACTGCATTTAACGAGAAGGGAGGAGATGAGATTCTGAATTTAAGAATTGTAGGCAGGGATGCTTAATATCCCCATAGCTGTCCAGTTTCCGCTGTCCGGCATGACTTTTGGACAGGAATACTATTCTGAGAAGTTGCTCCACATTTATTTTGGCCTCCTTATCTTAAAGAAAAATCAGAACTGAAATAAAATGAGGCATTTAAACTGAAATCATGTCATAACCCCTCCCCCATTTAAATGAGGTGTGGAGGGAAAGAAGGCTAACCAATTTCTTTTTTGTCCCCGTAATGAGTCCTGTTTTATTGGTAGCTAGGATCCCTTGTTAACAAACACTTCGTGTTCAGGATTATATTCTTTGGGTTTATAGGAACAGGAAGTGCTGAAAATGTCAAACATCATTTCTGAAGAAAAAGAAGTTGCAATGGCTTAAAAGTTTAGACTAAAAAGGGAGCTAAGAGAAGTACTTTCAGCATAGGAATGAACAGTATTCTCAAATAGCAGAATACAGAGTTCCCCTCCCTCAGACGAGGGCTATGTGTAACAAAACAACAGTAAGCATAGGTATAGTTTAAGAGCCTTTTACGTAGTAAATCTTCCAGGCCGTAACCATATAAATCTGATCATTTAGACATGACAAATTTCTATATACAAAAAAACATGTAACTTTCAACTCTTATCTGCTTTTTTGTTTTTTTTTTTTTACAAACAAAGTATGAAACTTACTGTTTCAACAGATCCATATCTTTCAAACACTGAATGAATCATTTCGACATTCATTTTTCTTTTGTGCAATTTTTTAAAACATTACCTGTACTCCTCAAAGTGAGTGCTTCAAAATTTTTTTTCTTCAGCTTCTCAAATTAGGTGTACATTTAAAAAAAAAAATTCCCACACGGTATAGTGCTACAAGAAAAGATCCTATCAGTAAGGTAACATATTTGAAGCGAGGTCATCTATGTAAAAGAAATCTCAGCTCCGGAGTAGAGGTGTGCAAGTTGTTTGGAGTTTCCCTAGCAACAGAAACACAACACTGTCCGTGGAAAAGAGAGGAAACCAACCCAACACAATAGCATATGCATGTGCTTTATAAAAAAGTATATTCTCTGTATATTTATTACTTGATGTGTTCTTAAATTCTCTATTTCAGAAATTCTGGGTTAAAAACACAAATGTGGAAGCAAAGGCCTCCATTCCACTTTAAAAAAAAAAAAAAAGAAGCATGATTCTCTTTCCTTTCGTATCACCACCAAAGAAACTGGATTGGGCCACGGAGTCTGCTGGCCCTGTTTTCACCCGGAATCATCGGGGGTGACTGGGAAATTGAAGTGCAAAGGGGTTCAGAAGAGAACAGACCAGTTTGTTGAGCTGCTTGCAGTTCATGAAACAGTAGCCATGACAACCAACACAGCTCAAAAAGGCTGGCCTTCGGTCCCGAGAGCTCTGCTTCCTCACCCACATCTGAAATAGCATGGCATTAGTGTCTTCAAAAGCATTTGAGACTTTTCTCTCTATGAAAGATATAGGTTTCCTTAGTAGTCACAGATGTTAAAGGGTATTGTCAATTGTTTCCTTTAAAAAACAAAACAAAACAAAGAAATTCCAAAGCTACAACAATAAAAATAAATTTTGGCAACATATTTCAGTAAAGATCAAACTATGTGCAAAGAGTGGATTTTATGATTACTAGGAGCTACTGTTCGTCTTGAACATGCAGCATTATATTGCAATCTATGCAGTATCTAAGGAGTAATCCACGAGATGCAGGAAATCCAAACATTCCTTGAAATTGTACAACCCTACTCCAGAGCAGTCAAAGTGCTGCTTCTGGACACATCAGTGTACCACACACACCGGCCCCGTCCCTGAGTAAGAGGTGTGAAAGGTTCCGCAGAGTTCCTTATAGGGGAGAAGGAGGGATGCTGCCACTTCCTGGTGGGGGGAAAAACCCAACACACTCACCTAACAGAAAACATACAGGGTCACAATTCAGAGTTAGAAATGGGATCGACAACAAACAACAAAGTCAAATCATCCCAAACCCAACTGGGTGAGTTAGGGAAAACAAAAAATTGACCGACATAGAAAATTATCCTGAAAGTCCAAATGAAAATGCAATTTGGATTTCCACTTTAAAAGATTTGAGGTAAGTGGCATCCATCTCGGAATCCCTCCCTCCCCCACCCCCTGCCCCAATGTGGCCCAGACAAACTGAAATAATCCTTAAGTTAAACATTCTAAGGAACAGTCATTTTATGTATTTAGAAATCCCTATAAGGAGAGGTTCTTGTTTGTTGGTTTCTTATTAATATTTTTTTTTTCTTTTCGCCCTGACTAATTTCTTGGTGATTGTGTTCCGTTGTAAACGCAAAAGGCCTGCTGTTATTAGTTTAAAAATGGAAAACAGGAAAGAAGAACAAAAGACGGCTGTCGGTAAATATTGCAAAGTGGACACAGTACAGAGGCACATGGCTGATCCTTGTAAGCCGCACGGCACCGAAGGACTTCTACCCCTGTCATCGTCATGTGTGCTACACAGAAGCGGTGACAAAGGCTTGCCAGCGTCTGCAAACAAGAGGAGGCTCCTGCCTTCTGCGCGTTCTTCCTATTTGAAGAGGAAGCTGCCCCAAGGGAGTGGTGACCGCTGTTGGCAGGTGGTCCCCTCCACAGCCCCTGGCCAGCACGCTCAGAATGCGCACACACACGACAGGCTACACTTCCTGCCCACGCTCGGCAGCAGGGCTAAAAGTCTCAAGGACACAGACCCTGAGGAGGGGCCTGTGCGCATGCAGAAAGGACCGTGGAAAGTGGGTTGACGCCAGGCTACATTGCTCTAGAGTACGTCTCAGACACGAATCTGCCTCCTTCCTCTCCACACTCCACATCCACCACTCCGTGTGGTGATAGGGCACACCGCGGCTCTTCCCCTAGGTCTCCTTGGCTGGCTCTTTCTGCAATATGGTGACAGACACTCAGGGCTCCTCCAGGCTCCCCGCCCTGCACTCAGCATCCGCAGCAGGGGAGAGGCGGGAGGCTCTCCCCCTCCTGGCTCTTTCCCGCCAGCCCTGCTCTGGCCAGAACGGGGAAGATCAAGCGAACAAGGAAAAAGCCAAAAGGGAATGAGCTTTAACTATAGCACACCGGTCAGACTCTATTGGCACGGAAAGTATTGCACATGCTAAAAAAGCAAGAGAATGAAATGGGACAAATGTTTAGAAAGAACCAATTATTTTATAATTCCTATACCTGAAATAGAACCACAAAACTTATCATGATGTTCCTATTGCTCCAAACCACGTGTGTTTTCCCATTTTAGTGTTGTCTTAATGGATCCAGTCAGTTCAATACTCGAAGTAAGCCAAAAAGGTGGTGCGTGTTTTTCTGAGTCCACATGAGTTGTAAATAGTGGTACTAATGAAAACAAAGTCTATGTGGCAGCCCCGTATTCCTCTTACCATCAAAGGTTAAAAAACAAAAAGAAAAACAGAACCTAATAATTGCAAGTGCCCTGAGCAGAATATATATGGAAGGTTAAGCAAGTTCTCTGAACAGAAACGTTTAAAAAAATACAGCACTAAATAAGCAGTATGACCGCAAGAGTGAGCCCACCCAGCTCTCTGCAAGCATGCTGAGAGGGTAATGAAATTTGAGGAAAGTCAAGGAACGAGTCTAGCTATTCTAAACCTATTCAAATGTTTTTGGTACACCCCAGAAAATGGTTTGTAAAAATCTTTAGTCCTGGCGACAGCTAAATGCAAAGAAATATTAGCCAAAATGTGAATTGACAGCAGATTTTTTTTTTTTTTTGTAATTTGTGAAATGGAAGAAGTTCTATTTTCAATGGTAAAAGAAAATCAGCTAAGTATTTATTCAGGTTAGTTGCAGCCATCCAAGTAAGAATATTTAAAAATTTCTCCCTACTTATAAAACTCTTTTTTTTTTTTTTTAAAGCACTTTACGACGCACTCAAAACCCACAAATGAGATATTGCAGATCTCTGGGAATGAAAGGTTTAAACTATGAAATACCCTTTCTGGGTTTGTACCAAACATTAAATCTTGATTTGATTTCGAAAAGAAAAAAAAAAAAGTCATTCTGAAAATAACATTAATAACAACAATGATAAAATAATTGTTTTAAAAAAACTTGCTCACATATATAAATGTCTTTATGGAAAACTCTCTCAATGAATCTGAAGAAAATTCTCAGAGTTGTCCTGCTAAGACCTGGCTTTTTGTGAAAGATGTGGTAAAAAGACCAAAATGAATTCCGAAGGAACATAACCTTATAAAATGGCCTAGAGTTTAGGCAGGTTAGAAAGTAATTTTGCTACATTTATTTATGCTCGTTCAGTCCCCCAAACCTTTCCCACAATGTTATTGGATAAAAACTGCAGGAATATCACACAAATTACAAACTCAAGATGTGCAAATCGCAAGGTTCTTTAAAAGTTCATCTTAAAAAGAAAAACACTGGACAAAAATGAGTATTCTTTTCTCAGTCCCTTTTCTCTCAGTTTCTCTGCCAACTCTGCATATGCCTTTAACTCTTTCTCAGACATCAAAGTGAAAAGTGCCTCCTGTCAGGTAGTACTTGGTGGTCGTTTATTGTCACATACTAGTTCATGATTCACATTCGTCCCTTTAAGCCACATTGAAACTTTCAATATCTTGCTTGTGAGCAACTCTGCAGAGCTGAAATGTAGTTACAGTGTTGAAAAAAAGAAAGCAACTTAATTTTTTGTTGTTGTTTTTCTTCCCAAAGAATTTAAAGTGAGATACAGTACTTGTTGAATGATAGACCAAGATGCTTGGTAATAAAGTGTGAACAGCATTTTAAGTACTTAGAGATAGTAATATATGCTCATCTTCAGAATCTAATTCCTCATGTCACACTGGAATCTGAAAAAAGTGGCACCCGAGTTATCCATAGTCAGGAACTATAAACAGTACTAGATAGAGTTAAAAGACAAAAAGATTTTGCAAACTCAACTCGAAGAGCTTCTGTTGCTCTCACTGAAGGGCAGTTTGCATCTACCTCTTGGGAGCGAAGTCAATGCAAGAACCTGATTGGTTTTCCTAACACTGCACAGAGACCAGCGTGGGTGTTCATTCTCCCCCACTCCGCCCCCACCCCCCCCCACGTGGAGCGACGTGAGTGGCGGCTTCCCTGGCCACCATGACACCCTGGCAACATCACTGCACTAGCAAAGCAGAAATGAAATCCCACGTGTGGCAGTTGCTCTTTTAAAAAAAAAAATATATCAGTGCAGTCAGGCCCCATAGGGGGAAATATATATCTATACGATTAAAAGTTGCTTTTATTGTAAAATATGTTGCAGAGAAAAAAATGTTCTTTTAAACAGTTAGCTTTCCATCTGCCGTCTGACGCCTCTCTACGATGCCCTGAAGCTGGGTCCCTGGATGTTGATTTTGCACGTGGGAACCCCAGGAGGACACTGCTCTGGACCCCCAATCCCATGCTGAGAGCAAGAGCGGGAGACAGAGGGAGGCAGAGAAAAAGAAACCCTCACTCACCGCCGCGGCACCCGTGCACCCTCACATGCACGCACCCCTGCAGGGCCCTCCCCACACGACTTTCTCTTGACACTGGCGGGAGTCAGCGCCCACCGCACGCTTCTGTGCTGCTGCAGAAGACGGGCGCCAGGAGGCCACATGCCTTTCTTCCCGGGGCGCCTGAAGCCCGGACTGCCCCTGCTCTGGCCCTGCCCCCGCCCTCGCTGACAGACACTCGTGGAAAAAGCATATGCACCAGTCTCCTGCGACACACCTGCTGTAACTCTAATGACAAGGTTAGAACAGAAACCTAAAATAAGGATAACATGTAAATACTGTGTTATTTAGCCTACAGTACAGTAATCTGGATACAACGGGTAAGGGAGAGCCACGGTTCCTTCCCCCACACTGCCTCTACTTGCCTACGTTAGACCGGCCTTCGATGCAAATCTTAACCTCCTGAGGAATTAGAGAAGGCTTAGGAAGAGTCAAAGGTGGTTCGTCTTCTGACTTCTCCAGTTTGCGGGTCTCCGGCGCCGACCACCTCCTCTTCCTCGTGGCCGCGGGCTTGCTGGGTTCTATTTTGGTGAGGAAGGGCGCTGCAGGCAATCCTATTTTTTCTGGAAACTTCAGTTCACCATTCTCAGAGAGCATCTGGGCACTTCCCTGGTTAATTCCGTTTTCCTGCTCGGCGTACCTGTGTCTACTGCCTGCCAGGCTGTCGGTCTTTGAGTGCTTCAGCAGGACGCTGGCCGGATCCGCGGGCTGGCCCTTCTTAACAGAGCCGTTCTTCAGGTTCTTGAGGGTCAGCGAGATGCAGACGTCCCCCACTGAGAGTTTGGAACACGGCAAATCGAAGAGCTGGCTGGTTCTCTCTGGACAGCACGATGACCAGCCCTGTCCAAACACGAAGAAAGGATACTCTACCAAAACTTCAACGCTGACCTGCGGAGACAGTGAGAGACAGAGAGAGGCAAAAGGAAGGAAACAAATGAAAACATTTTATTTTTGTTTTCTTTTACACACACGCACATGCTGAATGGAAAAAAAATAAGACGTAGTTTACAAACTTCTCCTCCTGCAACACGTGACAAATGAAGCCCCTAACTTTCTGTTGTTCCTGTACTTACCATATACAGACGCTGGGCAGAAGCCAGTGAAGGAACTATCCAGTGTAAAAGTCCATTCAGTATTCAAAATATTCTGAGTATTCGCTCTACCGTCTCTGTGAGAACAAGTCCGTCAACCCCCAGCAATGACAAAACACCTACTTAGCCTTCAGCGCTGAGCCAGGCTCTGCTCTGCGGTGACTCTGAAGCTCACTATGGTCTTGCATTTTACTAGCTCACTGGACAACTGCTGTGATCACGTATGACAGCACAAAACACGGACCAGAGTCGGACTGAATGTAAGCTCCGTGAGGCAGGCATGTGCTTATCACTGTGTCCCAAGCCTCTAAAAGGGTACAGGGCATATGGTTGGAGTTTAACAAATATTTATTGGATAAATGAATGTGTACTCTAGGAATTTAGGGGGAGTATAACCAATGGGCTAAAGGAGCCAGGGAAGGCTTTCCTGGGACCCTGAAGGATGGGCACACTGGAAGAGGCTCGGGGGAAGGACACTACTGCGGAAAGGTAAAACAAGACACAGACAGCGCCAGTGCTCGGTCCAACCCCAGGTATTCCAGTTGGTCTCTGCGAATTATGAAAGCAGGAGAAGCCTAGAATACTCTCTCAACAGCTGCCGTTTTCTCCATGCCACTATGTATCACGCAGCAAGGATAAGGGATTCAACTGAAAAGACAGTCCAAAGGAGTTCACAAGCCAGTGGACACAAGAGGCCCATGAACAAGAACTGCCGACCACTGCGGCAGGTGGGGTCACGGAGCTTTGCACCCTGTGAAGTTACTGGAGGGCATTTTGGAGAAGAAGGGAGTAAGTCAGTCTTCCTGAATGAGGATACGCTGTGCTGAGGTTCAAAAAATAATGGGGGTGGAGATGTGGTTGCAAGGAAAAGACATTCCTGAAGTGGGCACGTGTGGACGAAGGCAAGGAGACGGTGTGTGCAGGCATCTGCCAACGGTCCAGCCAGAGTCTCACCACTGCCATTAAATTAGGCTGAAATGCACGTGAAGTTTTTGCAGTTTAATTCTCATGGAAATCAAATTTCTTCAACTTTATGTAGGAAAGAAAAAGAGAATGATGAAGTAGTTTTAAAAAGTCAATTTTCAGTGGCCCTTCTAGATGTAGAAGACGAGGCAGTTTAGACCAACCCTCCTGCTGAGGACAACTAAAAACTCTGAATAAAAAAATATAAACAAAATTTAAAAAACCCTGGACAAAATGTTAATAATCTTTTATTATCATGGCATTGGACAGAAAAAAAGATAGTAAAAAATTAGTGGGTTAGATCAGGAAAGAATGATGGCCCAGAGATTTGAACCTGGTGTTTAGGGCCTATTGTCTAGAACATTCCAAAGCTGAGCAGTTGTAAAATCAAGTGTGCTTTTTTCCGCCTCCCCCACCCCTCCCAAGTGCACTTTTGACAGTCTTAAGAGCATGGGGCAGAGGAAATGGAGTTCAGGGTACACCACGGGACGGTGCTCTCTGATGAACCCCATTTTCTGGGCTGTGACCCCAAAGCATTGGCACTGTACTTTATAGGTAAGGGTGAACCAGAAGCGGACAGGCCTTTCTAGGACTGAATCTCACATTTGAACCATCTCAGTCCCTAAAACTGGATTAAGGTCTTGAATTATTTCCACAGACAATTTGCAAATAAAAGACTAGCATTCCATTTAAAAGTGCGAAGTGGCGTGAGGAGACCAGGTAACATGAATAAAAACCATCAAGAAAACAAAAGATAATAAAAACAGACCCATGGGGGCTTCTGCTATACAGTTATCAGATACAGAATTTAAATGATCATACTTACAATATTTAAGAAGATTAAAGACAAGCTCGAGGACTTTGGTAGAGAACTAGAATTTATTTTTTAAAAGATCCATAAAAATTTTAGAATAAAAAAATAAGCCCAGTGAAATCAAGAATGCAATGAATTTTCCAACTGAATAGACATGGTTTAAGGGAGAATTAGTGAACTGGATTCTATAATTAGAGCTTTAGAAGAAACTATGCAAAATGAACATAGAGCCAAAAAAGATGACTAATACAGAAGAGAGGGTAAGAGACAAAGAAGACACATTGAGAAGGTCAAATAGATACATAATTTGGAGGAGGAAGAGAGCGAGATAATGGGGCAGAAGTAATCCTTGAGCAGGTAACGGCTAAGAATTTTCCCCAAATGATGAGAGATATAAGCTATGGATTCAAGAAGGCCTAACCCCAAGCAGGAAAAATAAAAAGAAACCCTCACCTAGGAAGGTCGTAGTTAAACTGCTGTAAGCCGAAGATATGCTATAAGCCAAAGGCTGAAGAAAATATCTTAAAAACCTCCAGAACAAAATATACATTACCTTCAAATAAGCAACAGTTAAACTCACAATTTACGTCTCATCAAAAACAGCGGAAGCCAGAAGACAATGGATTATCTTTAAAGTGCTAAAGAAAAAGAATTGCCAATCAAGAATTCTCTGTGGAGCAAAAAGATCCTCCAAGAATGAAGGCAAAATAAAGACATGCTCAGACAAAGGGTAATTAAGAGAATTCACCACCAACAGATCGGTATGACAGAAAATACTGAAGAGTGTTCTTTAGGTAGAGAAAATGAATCAAGATATTAGTTTGTGGATTCAGGGAGTAAAGAGCAATGAAAATGGTAGACATGTGGGTAAATCAAATGAATACTGGATATATACAGTAATATTAAAAATATTTTGCTGGATTTTATACACATGCATATACACAGAAACACGTAAGTATTTAAAATACAAAAAATCTTAAAAAAGTAGTAAATTCCCATGTAATTTACATGGTTTGCAAGTTTTCTACTTAATTATCTTCTTTGGTAACTCTGATCGATTCAGTTCTGATACACTTCTAGAATGACAGATTTTACTGGATCCTCAGAAGACATCTTTTTAGAAGGGACTAGAGTGAATTTATATGGAAGCCTATTTCTATTGTGTGTGTGCGTGTGTGTGTAAACATAAGCCCATACTCATGTGCATGTTTTTTGGGGGAAAGTTTCATTGTTCTGGGCTACTTCAATAATGTGAAGAGAGCTAAAATTTTTTGAGTGCCTACTCTTTGTCAAACATTCAGGTACAAGCTTTGCAAAAAGTATTTTGTTTAATGCTTACAATATATAAGAGTACTGCTATTCCAATTTTATACATTTTACAAATAGTCACAGAGAGATCAAATCACTTGTCTAATTTCATAGCTGTTATAGCTGATAGGATTGGGATTTAATCCCTGTTTTTAGTCCCCAAACCCATTTTCTTTTTCTTATACTGCCTGATCTCTAGCCCAGTGAACAAAGATATTACAACACCACTGAAAGAGATAAACTTCACATTTCCGCTACCCCCAACAGTGGTGAATATTACTTGCTGTAAGTAGGATCCAGTGGTGTGAGCTTGCAGATTTGTTTCATGGTACAGAACGCTGGGATATAGTGTCTGTTTACATCTACTCATACAGTTCTACTCACCCTATATAAGTGTGTGACAAGGCTGTTGTTCAGTTTCAAAACTATATTTACATCACACACACATCTCTATCATTTGCATTATATACATTCACAACTGTACTTACAAGTTACACTATCAGACAGGGATGTCCACTGTATTCTAAGTGGGGGGACCAACCTGGAACTGGCTCCATAAATCCTCTCCCACACCTCTTACAGCCGTTAACAACACAAAGTGAGCAGAAGGAACAAATCTTATGTCAAGTGGTATTGTTTAGCTGCATTTCCATGTCATAAGACAAAGTTCTCAGGTGTAAATATCTCTACCAGAGAATCTCCACCACACTCCCTGTTAGCTTGTTCCTATCTAACTCCAGTCACAGGATATGTGACATTCCTTATATCAGAAGCACTATTTCCAAACGTGTCAGCCTCTTTTTGGGCTCTGCGCGTTCCTGGGTAATTCTCTGCCTCCTTGCTGGCAGACGGCCTGACACCTACCAATGGAGAGGTCCTTGGCGTGTCAGCCGTATGATATACACTTCTCAGAGCAGCCAGTAGTTTATTTTCTGAAAATAACATGTACTGTGTATTCACAGATAAATCTATCTGAAGATTTTCACGTTCCCAAGTATCTGTGGACTCATTCAGAAGAAACATCTTCCAGGCCTTTGTAACAGGTGATATAATTGATGACTCTAAAAGCTATGCTGCGGATGCACGTTTACCATTAAGACACCGTAATGTTTTTGAACATTTTGAAAGTCTTTCATTATTCCCTCAGCTCAAAACTCCAAAGACAGGCCTTAGAATTAAATGCTGTGGCGTGGTCCATAGCTAGAGGAGCCTACCTAAAAATTCATGAAAGAAAGGTTAGGGAGAGAGACAATATTTAGGATGTGCACTAAAGAAAGCAGATGTTAATGGAATTTATTTTGACCTGGATAGGGTTGGGAGGTTCTTCTCCATCACTTCAAAGTTTTGTCTCTTTGGTCCCTTCTGCCTAAATTCTGGCTCTGCCTCCTCCCAAAGGAGCTGTGCCATCCTGGGAAAAGACGCCACGACCAGACATACTCAGCTGGGTCTACGCAAGCTAAGTTAGGAGCACAAGATTATTCAGATTATCTAACTGTTGTAGGCACTGGATTGGATAGCTCAGGCCAATGCTATTTTTCTTTTCGCTAATTATCTAGCCTGAAATATCTAAATAATGCACTTCCTCCCACCCCAGGAGACTGAACATTTGTGAATTAAAATATGTTTTTTTCCCCTTTCTTCGGTGAAAGTTAAAATCTTGTTGCACATACCTCAAATTAGTATACTAAAGTGTTCATAACAAATCTATTTTTATTTTATAATTGGGTTTGTCATAAGGACATACACATTCTTAAAGGTTAACTGATCATGAACAGTTAATGAAGAAATCTAGCTGAGGGATTTTTTTCAGTGAGAATATATACAGAGTCAAGTCTGTGCTTGAAATTCCCTTGGAAAGGAGCATTAACTACCCCAAAACGTGCTGTCAATGCCAATGGGGACTGTTTTGGAAGTGAAACAGAGAAGGTGTGATTCTGTGGCATGATGTCACCTTAAGCTGGGACAATGAGTCCGTGAATTCCTTACGTTTGAGACCTATGTGCGTGTGTTCCCTGTGGTGCTGAGAGCTCAAAATATTATTGACTGAGTGTTCATTATGACACACTCCACGTTTTGCAGTTTTCATAAAGTTCAATAAGCACATCCTGGGCTTGGCACGGTGGCTCACACCTGTAATCCTAGCACTCTGGGAGGCAGAGGTGGGAGGATCGCTGGAGGTCATGAGTTCAAGAACAGCCTGAGCAACAGCCAGACACCATCTCTACTAAAAATAGAAAAAATTAGCCAGGTGTGGTGGTGTGAACGCCTCATAGTCCCAGCTGAGGCAGGAGGATCGCTTGAGCCCAGGAGTTTGAGTTTGTTGTGAGCTAGGCTGACGCCACGGCACTCTTAGGGCAACAGAGCGAGACTCTGTCTCAAAAACAAAACAACCAAACAACAACAATAAAAAATACAACAACAACAACAAAACAGTAAGCACACATTGAGCACCTGCTAAGTGTTACAGACTCAAGAAGAGTATCTACTGTTTAAAACCTAGTTTCTTGCCTTCAATGGGGAGACACAACATACATGTAGAACAAGCAACTTCATAAGGGTCCATCTGGATACTGACTACCACACTGTCTGATCACATCCACTCGGAGGTCTCACTGGCAACTCAAACGTAACATGAAACAGACCTCCTCATGTGTTCCTGCCCAGTGGCACATCCCATGCTCCTCCCTGTCTCCATAAATGGAATCCCCATTCTTCCAGCTGCTCAGCTCAAGGGCCCAGGAATCACACTTTCTTCCATTGTCTCTCTCATACTACACGTATCCAAATCATGAGCAAGTCTTATTGGTTCCTCATCCACGTATACCCAGAATGAGTTCTCACTACCTCCACCACCTCTGTCCTGACCAAGCCAGTACCTCACTTGCTGAGTCGCTGTGAACAAGCCCAACATTGTCTGCACTCACCCCTTATCACTACCCTGTAGGAAAACTGGTCTCCTTGCTGGTCCTTTGATTCCAAAGACACTTGTGCCTTCCGGTCTGTGCACCCGCTGTTCCCTCCACTCGGAATCCTTTTTTCCCTATGTACTGTTGTGGCCCATTTTCTTTCTCAGAGAGAGCTCCCGAAATAGCTCTATTTAAATTAACAACCTGCTAGTCTTTGTAGCTTCTTTATGCTGCTTTATTTCGTTCCTGTAGCACCGCTCTTTCTTTTTCCCTTTTATTTATTTTTTGAGAAAGGGTCTCGCTCTGTGGCCTAAGGTAGAGTACAGTAGTGTCATCATAGCTCACCGCAACCTCAAACTCCTGGGCTCATGTGATCCTCCTGCCTCAGCCCCAAGTACCTAGGACTACAGGTGCGGGCCACCGCACCTAGCTAATTTTTCCATTTTATGTAGAGACCGGGGTTCTTGCTCTTGCTCAGGCTGGTCTTGAACTCCTGGCCTCAGCAATCCTCTTGCCTTGGCTCCCACAGAGCTAGGATTACAGGGTGAGCCACCCAGCACTGTAGCACTCCTTATGTTTTTATGTATTCTTTTTTTTGGTACTTGTATGTTTGCCTGTCAATTTCACCTCTTCCCCAAAACTCATTGTTCTAGCCCCAGAGTCTAGGATACTTCCTGGCATCTAACCGGCAGCTCAGTAAAAATCTGAAGGAATAAATAGTTTTGTTTGCTTTTCACATGGACAAATATTGCAATGGCACAACTGGCCAACAGAGGACACTGTCTAGACAATGGAGAGATTGCCTGCCCTTGTTTTTGTCACCAGCTGGGACTAAATTAAGCTATGGTCTGTACCAGGGAGAGGAGTAGTGCCTTCCCCAGGGCCTGGCTTGCCTGTGACAGGCAGCTTTCTGGTCTGAGCCATAGCTGCCTCACCCCGTCAGACGCTGAGCTTGTCATGATTTCACTGAATCATACTTGTTTTCTTTCCACTCTTGCTCCTTCGGTTGTGCGAATAATCACTAATTTATTTTATGACCGTGTTGGGGTTCCAAACATTTTCCAGGATGGTCTCTGATGAAAATAAATTCATGAGGACAGTGCTACATACAACCAAAGCATGTTACATAACTCCCGGAAGCTCAGTATAGTCCATTTTTTTCACCCCATAAATACATCCTTTTCCAAACACCTTAAGCAATCTGTAGGATGCAATGTGAGCATAGATAGCCTCTGTCCTTTGATCAGCTTGGGGCCCCTCTGTCTTTCATCTCTCCATACCCTGCAGCCAGTACTTCTCGTTTTGAGGGGTGGATCGCCCCCCATCCTCCTCCTGCTGAAAGCACACCCATTTTCTCACCGCTGCTGTTAGGAGAAGTGTGTCTACCCCCACACCCTGCAGCCCCCTAAACCGACTCCTCTAAAACCGTCACTTTCAACTTCCATTTTGGAAGGAAAAACCAAGACAGGGAGGCAACACAGCCTTGCTTCTGGGCTGATAATTATTTATTCAATGTCACTTTCCTAGTGTGGCTAATGACTGGCTTTTATGATCATTTTTAGCTCCCCTGTGTGAAAGCTTGATAAAATTCCTTCCACTACTTAGTCAATAACTCCTGTATCTAAACGCTATATGCACACACGCATACCGCATATTTATGCCGTTTGATTGTATATTTCAATCTTAGATTGGTGCTATGTCTCTATACACACATATGTACATATCATCAAAAACAAGATAGAAAGAAAACAAAACGTCTGTTGTTTAAATATGTCTCCCTTTTCCTTCACAAGAATCCCTGTTTTCACAAATGCGAAGGGCATCTGTTTTACAAAACATTTTTGTGTGACACTATCCCAAACATACAAATTCTGCCTGTGGCTGGGAGCAATGAAATGTCTCTGAAGCTGGGTTTTAGTGAATGTGTGTCTAGCTCTTGGTGAAATTATTAAATTGGGAATTCCTAACTTTGTCTGCAAGTGCAACTCTTGATCCTGTTTTACCTGCAGAGAAAAGCCGGTCTGCTGTCCTGGAAGGCCAGTTTGCATGACTACATTCTTAACACGAAGAAAATCAGAAAACCCTATAGCAAGGATTAAGGTAATAAGCAAGAGACCCATTTACTTCAGTTTTTAAAAACCATGAATAAAAACAGTCAAAACTCTTCAGTTGAGTATAAGAATATCTGTCAGTGTTCTTTTAAAAATATTTAATCACATTAATGCTAAACCTGACTCGGTCTTTGGTGGAAGTATTTCAGGGTTGCTCAGTAAACCCACACCCTAGCACAGTGATGCCTCCAAACACAAATCCCAAGTTGAAAATTGGGTTCTTCTCACACATGGTAGCGTGGCTCACAGAGCTCCCTTTTGGGAAGGGCCCACAAGGAGGCTCAGGGCTGGCCAGGAAGGACACTGCTCAACAAGCGATCCCAGCAGCTCTGACATCGCAGCCCTTAGGCACAGATTCTAGCCACTGGCCCTCCTCCTCTGCGGTCTTAAAATTTGTGCCTTAAAGAACAGCAGCATGATAGTTGGTGCTAAAAAAGAAATGAGCTATCAAAGCCACAGAAAAACACAAAGGAACCTGAAATGTATAATACTAAGTGAAAGAAGCCAATCTGAGAAGGCTGATTCCAACTACATGACATTCTGGAAAAAGCAAAACTACGGAGACACTAAAAAGATCAGGGGTTGCCAGAGGTAAGAGGCGGGGGAAGGGAGATGACTAGGTGAAGCATGAAGGATGTTTAGGGTGGTACAACTATTCTGTATGATGCTGTAATGCTGGATACGTGACATCATACATTTATCAAAACCCACAGAATGGACAACACAAAGAGTGAACCCTAATGTAAACTATGGGCTTTAGTTAATAATAATGTATCAACACTGGCTCATTAATTGTAACAGAGGTATTACACTAATCCAAGATTTTAATAATAGGGGAACCCACGCCTGTGGAAATTGTCTCTACTTTCTGCTCAATTTTTTGTAAACCTAAAACTGCATGAAACAATAAGTCTATTAATTTTTTTTAAAAAGCTATAAACAATGGTCTGAGGGAATCTGCTTCAATAATACATACAAGATCGCCCAGTTGGGGGCTCTTATATCATGCAAAGGTTAAAAGAGAACATTTTTCTTCTTTTTTCTGGAGGGGTACACAGACTCACAAACAAAAACGTGGCTTGATATAGTTTCTCTGTTGGAGCCTTTCCAACAGTAGAACTGATAGGAAGCTTTTTACTGCGGGCTTTGCACTCAAGGGCAGTTACCCGCTATTTGGTTTTTGATACACTAGGATTCATTTCCACCAGGCTCTGCATGTTAATGTTGGCAAGTGGGTCTGCCTTGGCTGCTGAGGGACTGACTATATCGGCTTGTGTGCTGCTTGCACGAGGGCCATAGCTATTTTAGGCCTCAGCTGATCCATTCAATGCATAATGCTGCCACCGATGACTCACAGTCCGCAGCAGTCACATTAAAAAATAGTGGAATGAAAGAAAAGCCATTAGTAGACCTGCAGTAAGTACATCGTCACAACACACCGTACGAGCACACACACCCACATCCACGCCAGGACAGTTGGGAGAAGAAAATGGCACTGAATATTAAGCAGCTACCAAGTAAGTCAGGGAAACAGTCACCCCAAGCAGGATCTGGGAAGCGACAGACAGCCCTAATACCATACGGAGCTTGGCATTTAGGAAAAGATGCAGTCAAAGGAAAGCGTCAGCCCAGAGCACTTTACAAATAAATTTTACTACAACTCTATTGAGCAAGTACTCTTCGGAAAAGCTGAACCTAGGGAGCGTGAGACAGAGGGAGGGGAAGGCTGCTTGTAAGACAGAACACCGCGTGCCAGACGGAAGCCAAAGCTCCCCAGGTGGGGCCATCGTGGGTAGGGGCTCTCCCAGCGCGCACGTTGCTAACACCCTTTCTGCAGAAAAGGAGCACACGAGTCCCTGTTTTTTCAATGGTTCTCTTACTCATCTGGAGGGCTGGACCACCAGCCCCCAAGTCCAGTCACTCTCAGAGAAGGAGATGGTACGCACATGCTCACGTGGGCTAGCGCGAGGCCGTTCAGCCTCACTGATAGAAACGGCAGTGGTGGTGCTCCTATTGCACGAGAATATGGGCAGGGCAGAAACAGCTTGTCACGCTCATTGGAAAAGTTCGTCTTCTTCCCAGGCTTTCATAGACTATGTCTCCCCCCATAAACTCTTTTTAAGAGTATGAGGGCTTTTATTTATTTTTCAGAAGCGAACCACTCTCCTCTCTGGGCCAAAGTCACCGAAGCTGTAGCAGGGAAGAGAAAACTAGTATTGCACAAAGTCCCAGTGCTACTGACCGGTAGAGAATAGATTCAGACTTGGATCTTTCGGGCTCCAGGTCCTACATTTTCCTGCTTCCCACCCAAGAAAGTGTGATGCCCCATCCTTCCCTGGAGTGGCGCTGGCTCCCATGTTGATGCTATTGCCCGAGGGTCCCATTCGGGACTCACCGCAGACTTACGGTCTCAAACTTGGAGAACATGAAGTGGATTATTTTGGGGAGTGAGCCCTGAGCGAAGTGATTCTGTCGTCCTTTGGGGCTCTCAACCAGAATCAAGCATGGCAAAGCAGTGTTTCTCCCATCTGGAGCCGAACGTGCTTACTGCCCTCTCCCCGAAGAGGAAGGAGGGGTGCACACAGTGCTAATGGATGCCACCTGGAGTTCCCCTTTACTCCCCTGGAATCCACAGCACCTGGGGAGCGGGGAGGCCTGGGAGTGCGAAGATGCTTCGCCTGTGCAGAGAAACACTGCACTGAGGATGGCAATGCCACAGGGATAGTGACAAACATGGGAACGCGTTTTCCTCCTACACTGCCTCTTCTAGAGCGTCAGCCAGGACAACATTGGAGGCATCTTGACACTCTAATACTTAGAAATTCAGCTCTGTAAAAATATCACCAAGGTAAAAACCCTTCAGTTTTACACGGGGTGACTTTAGTCCCCTACGAGGTCTACGTGCTGATTAGCATGAGGTCGGTGAAGGTTCTCCTTAAATCCCCTCTTGGTTTTTGGTTAGCTGATGCCAATAAATTTTACAAGGGCTGTTCTGGAAGGTAGAAAGGTGAAAGACTAAAAAACCGAGGAGGCTGAAGAGATTATGTTGTATAAAGAATCGCTTGCTTATTTTAGAAATGAGAGAAACTGCAGCTCAGAGAGGTGAAACACCTTGTCCTGCCATAGATTTGAAGCCGGGCCCCAGTCTGTCGCCCTACTATGCCCCACCACACCCCAACGGGAATGACCTTGGGAGGGTTTGTGAAGTCAGGCATCCTTGCAACTGCCTGTTCACGCGGAATTTATGCCTAGGGTCAAAAACCATCTGTCCTGTAGAAAACCATTCCTTCTTCCAAAACTTCCCCAACCAAACTTGTGATTTTTGCTAATTAGGTTCAACAATGTGCACATTTCTAAATTTCCCTGTGGAGGCGAGTGTTAGGGACGCCTAACCAGCTGAGAAGACCTGGATGATTCTTCGGGCCAGAGGGGACTGCCCCCCACACAGGCACCGCCAAGGCTGGGAAGGATGCAGCTCTTGGAACCTCGTTTAAGTCCAGATGTTGGTTCTCTCTCTCCCTTTCCCCGCCCTCTGCTCCCATCTCTCTCTCTCTCTGACTCTCTACTGACTCTGAACCTGTCACTCCTGGCAAGCACAGCTAGTGGAGTATTTTAGCTGTGATGATGTCAGCTGATTTCTGATAGGCTCCTCGATAAA
Organism: Avahi laniger; assembly: GCA_963575035.1. Lineage (NCBI taxonomy): Eukaryota > Metazoa > Chordata > Mammalia > Primates > Indriidae > Avahi > Avahi laniger. Next base: position 32,654 of record CAUYSK010052686.1, read on the forward strand.
GTGACAAATCACTGGCTGCGTCGGGGTCTTGTACTTCCGTTTCGATGACATGAAACCCGAGCGGCCTCTTCAGCAGACCTCAGCCCTCTCGCCTGTCCCAGGCACACTGCACAGCCACACACGAGCTGCCCCGACAGACCTGCCAACAGGCCAGGACAAACCTTCTACCTGCTCATTTGCACCCTGGCTGTCAGCAAAGAGACTCAGTGTTCTAGCTTTGGGAAAGAGATGAGAACAGAGCTCTGACTGCACAGGGAGGCCAAACTCTATCTACGCGTTCACTTTGCAAAGTTCTAGGCAGGGGTACACTCATCTAGATTCTTCCTCTCCAAGAACTGAAGAGGGCTGTGGAGCTCTCCCAGCCTGGCAGACATGGTGGTCAGGAACCAGGAGCATTTCAAAACAAAACCTCATTCCCTACCTGCCTGTGTTCACGATAATGTTTTTAGGGATTCAAAGGATCATGAAAAGCACAATTATTCTTCACTCCTGTTTATTTCCATGCTTCGCTTGGGGCCGGTAAAGAGCCAACTTTGCTCAAGGCGATTAACTTTCTCTCTACTAGTACCCACGCCTATTTCACATAGGAAGTAGCAGAAACCAGAGATGGGTGGTGAGTTCTAAATAACAATGCCATTTCTTAAAAAAAATAACCCTGATTTTTGCTCTGTTTTTTTTTTTTAAATCAGAACTTTTGAGAAATCTTTCTTGGGCTTCCCAAAGACTGTAAGACCACAGTAAGATATCACAATAACAAAGACAAGTATGCAAGGCTAAGAGCTCTCTGTAACGCAGGCCCCTGGCTTTGTGCAAGACCCCACATCTACTCATTCACGAGCAGTTCTGGAAAACACTTCAGAACATTTGTCTTGTCCCTCTTGTACTTGGTCTCTTAAAAAATGCTCAAAGCAATTCAAACCAGTGACTACTTTATCTTTTTTGCTTGTTTTATTTTCTCTGAATGTCCCCAGTAGCAGCTATTCCATGGCTGTTTTCAACTTAAACCTGAAGGAAGTTCTGTTCTATTCCAGTGTTTTAAAGTCCTCAATGGAAGCATTTCCAGAGAGCGGTCAGGCCGGGGAAGTTCTCAGCTGGAGGCCAAACCTGTTTGACTCCCAGCAACTTGGGTAGTGATATAAACGGGCTTTGGAATAAATGGGTAGTGATCTAAGAGCCTCGGAAATGGTGGATTGAGGAGCCCGTGGAAACTGAGAGTTCATCATTCCCCCAATTTTAACGTGACTCAGCTGACTTTACTACAAGTCCAGCAGGTCACTTGGGACAGGCCTGACTTTTCAGATTGTATTAACCACGCCTTTTATTTTCTGATGCTTTGATATTTTAGGGCCTTGCTGCTGCTGGAGCAACTGCCCCTGCTGGGACTGGCTAATTCCTAGAGATAGCAAACCACTCCATGGGGAGTCTGCCTCTCATATGCAGCCCACCAGTCCACAGCCCATGCCTTAATCACCTCCTATATTGGTCTGTCAGTCTCAGGGCCACTCGTCACCTGTCCTAATCACTGCAGGCCAGCTACCAGACAACTAGGGACAGCCCCTCTGCCCAACAGCCCACCACAGTTATTCCCACAAGCCAATTCTAAACCCTCTTATCCTGCCTCCCCCATTCCTTCCCACAGAAACCATAGTAAAGGCTCTTGTCTGTGTGTCCCTCACTGCCCCTGCCTCCTGAGTGACCTGGTACTTTCCCCTGTGGCCCCCCATAGCGTAGTGTGCCATCTTTTCTTGGGATTGGAGGTATAACAGACTATCTTTTCAAGTCGTCTCCTTGTCTGTTGGCCTTGCCACACCTCAATAATAATACATATATAGATATTTTAGAGATGGGGTCTTGCTGTGTTGCCCAGGCTGGAGTACAATGTCCATTCACAGGCACAATCCCACTACTGATCAGCACAGGAGTTTTTACCTGCACCGTTTCTGACCTGGTCACCCCTCCTTAGGCAATCTGGTGGTCCCCCACTCCAGGAGGTCACCATATTGATGTCAAACTTATTGCAGACGCCTGAGTAGCCCAGTGACCTATAGTCTAGAACTCCTGGGCTCAAGTGTTCCTCCCACCTAAGCCTCACAGGTAGCAGGCACTACAGGCATGAGTCACCATGCCCCGCTAATGAGACCTGTATTTTAAAACACAGGTGCTGTAATGGGATGTGATGGCTTCAGCATCTAATGTCCTTACGCTGACAGCATCCTCTATCTTTTCCTGGTAAGACAAAGCGCAGAATGACCACTAGAAAGCCCTGCAGCCTTTCTCAATCGGGGTCCTCAACTGGGGTCCTTGGTTGGATTTTCTGAATTGTCCCAAGGGGAGTACATAACTCGCCCCACTCTGGATGCACAGAGGTTAATTCACTACAAATGACAGATGCCACGGGGAAGCAGGGCTTAAAGTTCTTGGAGAACACAGTCCGGACAGGCTGAGTCTAAGGTCTAGATATAAATGAGAACCCTTCATGCGGCCTCACAGAAGCAAGGCATCTTGCCAGGAGACAACGACAGCGCTGTGGCGGGGCGTCCCCCTGCCTGCGGGACCCGGGACCCGCGCCAACATTACCTGTGCTCGGTGCTCCCCGACGGCGAACTGTATCACGGCGACGCCCGGGCTGTGGCTGTCCTCAATCCTCTCCACGGTGCTGGAGTCGATTTTCAGGTCGTTGCTTATCTCCGCACTCTGGATGAAGTCTTCCGTTTTCAAGTCCTCCACCTTCTTCAGCTCCCCGTTGGCCAGCTGGATGATGGAGCCTTTCATGAAGTAGGGGGGCAGCGTGGGCGCAGGCGCCGCCGGGGACGCCACTGACTGCACCACGGGCAGGTGGATCTGGGCCTGCACCATGGCCGGGTAGGCGGCCTGGGTGCCCAGGGCCTCGGGGCTGAAGTTCTCGCTCTTGGGAAGGGCCGTGGTGACGAAGGTGTGAGGCACTGCAGCGAACTGAGGGGACGACGTGACGATGGCAGGGGCCGCCCCCGCCGCTTCCACGTCAGCGCTGCCGACCGGAATGAGCAGGGGCTGCGTGCCAGGGATCACCAGGTGCTGGGGCAGGCTGCCGGCGTAGGTGATAGCTTGCTGCTGGCCGCTCAGGTAGCCGATGACAGGGGGCTGAGTCCCCGCGTAGAAGGCCGTGGCTGGCAGTCCCACCGGGAGTGGCTCGGAGGCGCTGTGTGTGGTCTGGATGACCGTGTGGGGCGACAGCGCGTAGGACCGGTGGCCCGGCTTCCCCAGGTGCAGGCCGCTTTTGTCGTTGAGGGCGGAGGGGGAGGCCTCCCGGTGAGGGGCGTGCGGCACCTCCATGTCGGCCGCGGGCGTGTTGCTGTTGGGCAGGACCATGACCGAGGCCCGGACCCCCGCGGGGTCGCGGCTGCCGTAGTCCGCGGCGCTCGGGTGCACCACCACGTGCCTGGACTCGTACGGGTGAGGGACCGACTTGCCGCCTGCCTTGCCCAGGCCCAGGTCGGCCGAGGACGGAGCCCCGTACCGCCGGCTCTTCTCCATCTCGCCGTTGAGGACCTCCTTGGCCTGCACGGCCTGCTGCAGCCTGCTGCTCTCGGCCTTCTTGGTGGACTCCCGAGGAACGAAGTGGCCGCCGGAGTCGGTGTATTGCACGACGACCTGGGAGGAGGGCCCCAGCGTGAGCGTGTGCGGGATCATCGTCTGATGGGGGTGGAGGTGGACGGGGACGGCCGGAGGAGACGCGGTGCGCCCAGCGCTCTGCGGAGAACTGGAAATGTGGACGTACTGGTTCTGCTGGGCGGGTGGGGGGGACCCCGGGGTGATGAGCCCCGGAGCCCTGCCGAGGTGCTGCTGCTGCGGCTCAATCTTGTGTCCCGGTGCCTGGCTCAGGCTGCCCACGTTGGCCAGCAGAGTGGAATAGGCCTCCAGCTGGGAGCGCTGGGATGGAGTGGCGGCCCCTGCGGCGGAGGCCACCGAACTGGTGGCGGGGTTGGCCGTCGGGGAGATCAGCTGTGACGGGATGAAGCCGGTGTAGGGCCCGCTGTACTGGGAGGACCCAATGAACTGGAAGGTGTGCGGCAGGTGAGTGTACTGCACGGGGGACACTGGAGTCCCTGACTGCGGGGGAGGGTACGCCGTAGGCAGCGTGGTGGCCGCCGGGACAGACCTGGGAGCGCTGGGCGGGGAGTAGTCCAGCCCCGTGGACAATGCTTTGTGTAAACCTATTCCCTGCTGTAAACCAAGCTCCGCCGCCGAGGTCCCCGCCGGCCCGTGCCTCCCACCCCCATGGCCCCGGCCACCAGGGTTGCCTGGGAGCCATGCCGCGCCCTCCGCCCGGTGGTTGTCGCTGGGCAGAGCGGGGGCCTTCTCCTCGGAGGACCGGCTGGTGGCGGGGATCTCTCGCTTCTTGGGAGGCAGGCATTCGTTGCTCCGCTCTTGGTTGGATTTCATTTTTCGCCGTCCCCCCTCCACGGTGACTGTTTCACTGTCTGGCTGGCTCTGATTTTAGTCTGATAAATGGAAAGTCACATTTGATTTCTGTAGGGGATCCAGGCTCTTCATGAGGAATCATCTCCCCTTGGGTACAATCCGCCAACAGCAGCTCTGGATTCTGGGAAAAGGAAGAGGGCAGTGACAAGGGGGAGAGGAAAGGGAGGAGAAAGGGAAGGAGGGAAAGGAAATCAAAATATCAGCACTGGGGAAAAAACACACTTGGCAAGATTACGACTAGGTCTCTGGATTCGATGTGAATTCCAAAAACCCGATTGTAGCCCTAGCATTAAAGCAGATTAAACGCTAGCCATGTAGGCTGGCACATCAGGAAGGAAGGCTATTTAGACATTGAGCACATCAAAACTTTAAGGCATGTACTTTTTATGGAGTTAACAAGTCCCCTAAGACACGTTTAATACCATCTTCTCTTTTTTCCCCTCTTTTTCTTAGACCGTAGACAATGCTGTTCTTAATTTTTCTTTTCATAAATGCGGGTTCCATTGCTCACCTCTTCTTTACCCGGCTGGAAAGGCGAATGAAGCCCATGGGCGGAGCGGGGGAAGGAATGACACCAGATGGAATGTGCCCTCAGTGCCACGCACCGGGAAGGAGCAGTTAGGAGCTCCAGTCCTGAGCATCCTCAGGTGTTATTTCTGAATCCTCCTATGCAAGAGCCACTCCTCTTGAAGGCTCCACCTGGCTCTGGGCCCCTACTGGATTTATAACGATTCCCTCTTCCTTAATCCACACACACGCACGAACACATGCCCCAACTCTGTGGAAGCAGCCAAAATTAATCCTGTTCTCTACAGGTTTCCAAAGAATTCCCAGTACAGCCACTCATATGGTTACAGAATGAGACAGTGAAAAAAATGAATTAGATTACGGTTACAAAAACCCAAGTAGGATACAATAATAGGGTTGATGCATTAAAGTTTCCTTAACAAGGGTTACACACACTTGCTTCATCCCTGTCTCTTTCTTCCTGTCCCAGTTGTCTTTGAGTTTTCCCTTCATACCAACCCTTCACTTTCTCCCTAGAAAGGGCCGACTCACCATTAACACTAGAGATGACTCCTTTTTCAGACAAATCAGACCTGTGTGTTCAAACCAGAACACACGAACAGCGATCCTAGAGCCAGTTCTTATGGACAGGTGTCTTAGTCTCTTAGCAACCACTGAACTCTGACTTATCATCACTGTGTGAGCAAACCAATGCCCAACTGGCAAGAGGCAGAACATCAATGGAACCAACATGAACCACGCCAACAAGCAGCGGAGGTGAGTGCCCGCATAGGTAGCGGATGCCGGTGTGAGCAAGGTAGTGGGTGCTGTGATCCTGAGAACTGTGAGATTGGGCTTTGGGAGTTCCAGGCCCTCGAGTTTTGGCAATTCTCATACTCAGACCTTCTTTTGATCAATTTTAAAACAAACATAATAAGGGAGAAGCCCTTCAGCATTCGATCCTTGCCCATGCTAGAGCAACGGTGAGGTCCCTATTGTAATACAATTTCCCTTTCCCTCCTCTGCTCTCCCTAATTTATGACTTTTTTTGGGCACGGGGAGAAACAATGATTTGGTTCTGCTTCAACGTCATCAACAAACATCATAATGAAATGACAAATGACACAAAAGACAGTTCCCTATCCTTAATGATTTTGATCAGGTATATAGGAAGGTGGAGGTTTAGAAATTTGGTGTCTCAACATAAAAGGACAATTCTATAAGCATAGGATTTCTCATATGACAAGAGAAGCACTTAAAGGCAGGGCTGGAAACCAAAAATAAAAAGACCTAAAACATTAATGCTAAAGAAATGAAGAATTGTCAGGATCCAAGGAGTAATGTCAGGACTTCATAAGCGCCAAATAACCGTGTTCTGTACAGCCTTCTTTTATAAGGAGCTTAGCGTGTAATTTATGGCCAATATTTGTGAATCATTTACAATGACAATAAAATTAAACTACAAAAACATCAAAAAAGTTGTCCTTTTTTGCTGCCTGAAAAGTGCTTGTAATTATGTTTTCTCTTTAGATTTCAAGGGTTACTCTTAAAAAAAAGGAAAGTAGGCCTGGTGTGGTGGCTCACACCTACAATCCTAGCACTCTGGGAGGCCGAGGTAGGAGGATTGCTTGACGTCAGGAGTTCGAGACCAGCCTGAGCAAAACCGAGAGACCATCTTTACTAAAAATAGAAAAATTAGCCGGTCGTAGTGGCCCATGCCTGTAGTCCCAACTGCTCGGAAGGCTGAGGCAGGAGGATCGCTTGAGTCCACGAGTTTGAGGTTGCAGTGAGCTATGATGATGCCACTGCACTCTAGCCAGGGTGACAAAGTGAAGACTCTGTCTCAATTAAAAAAAAAAGAAAAAAAGAAAAAGAAAAGAAAGGGAACTACAAAAGCTCCCATATTCCCATATCAACTAGCAAGGAAAATTCACTCATGGGATCTACTCAAACAGAACTGTTCCACGCGCCCCCTGCTGGTTCTACTGCAGCGCTGATCCAATAAAACGCCACAGGATTTCATTAGGGGTGTTCATGCAAGAGTGATATGTCAGAATCCGAAATGAGAATATTTGCATATAGTAGGCCCAGCCAGTAAGGGAATAGGTTAATTAGCCCAAGGCAGCTCTAGGGAAGAAAAAGCAGCAGCATAAAAGTCCTTTCAAAGCCAAGTAAAATGTCAAACACATTCAGGAAGAGGTCTATTAGCAATGCAAATGTAAAATTGCCTGTACAATTGAATGCACGATATACAAAACTAGAAAACTCCTCTGAAAGTACTTCTCAAAGAGCCCAGCTTCAGTAAATTTGAAAAAGAATGCTAACTTCGTTCTCAGTAGTGCAGAGGCTTATTTATACTGTTTACTTGGGAGACAGGGGCTGGTCTTCTGCTAATGGACCACTAAGACATACTGGCCTTAATCCACAAATTCAAATTCATTCTTCTGAAAAGTTATCCATTGATAAACAGCATTTTTCCCCCAGAGATTGCCAATGATAAATCAAGCATACAAAGATTAACAGAGAAGCTGAGTGACCTGGGAACAAACTGATAAAAATTTCCACCTATCCTCCTCCTACATTTATTAATAGAAGGACTATTTACCAGTGCAGCAGGGAGGAGACAGGACTCCCTAATTCTGTGGTATGTGCCCCTTCTCTGCACCCCATTAGCTTTCTGTATTGTCTGTATCAGTGGAAACATGAGGGTAGGAATTAGGTCTTGCTGTACTTCCAGCGAACCGCCAGCGGGTGCCACCATGCCCCGGTATTTTGGAAGATTACTCATGGAATGAAAGAACAGGGAGGTAACTTACGAAGGTGCAAAGTAGAGTAAGAAATTGAAGGAAGAGGAAAAGGGATAAGAAAGAAGGAAAAAGAGTGAGACTTCTGCTTTTAGGATCTCTTTCTTTGTCCTGAATTGCCCTCTGAGGCATGCCCAAGGAGTTGGAGCACCTGCCACAACAGAAAGATTTCTTTGAAACATGGGGACATCCACAGTACAAATGCTAAGTTTCCAGAGAACCATCTATGCAAACCACACTGTTTAAATATTATTATTGGCAAAGGGAAAGTGGAGGGGGACTTAATGCATGAATCAAGACAAATTTATTTGGGGTTTACTACCTATGGCTTGCCTGCTAATCACTGTTCTGAATATATTCATCTTAATCATCTTTATATCAGCATTTATATCTATTTTTTTGTCAGTATTTTAAAATTTAGCCCAATGGTAGAAGAACTTGCTAGTCAAAATGTGATCCTCAGACCAGCAACATCATCATAACCCCTGAAAACTTGTCGGAAATGCAGAATCTCAGGTCCCACCCAGACCTACTATTCAGAATCTGCATTTTAGCAAGATCCCCAGATGATTCACACACAGTGTAAGGTATGAAAAAGTCTGGTATAAGATTAAATTTTCTACTCCTAAACTGTCACAAATTAAACATCTCTAGCCACTTTCTAATAGAGAAGGCATTAGGGAACCAAACGAGGTGCTGGATGTAAACAGAGAGAGTTGACGGAGCCTTGGCGATAAAAAGCTAATATTTAGGTGCAGGTCAGCTGGTTCCTTTGGGGTCATCTAAACCCAATATAACTCTAAATAACAAATTATGCTTTTCTTCTGGGTCTTTACAAAACTACAGAGAAACATACTTTTAAAAGGCTATAATCACACATTTTATACACAATGCGAATCATTTTCAGGAAGAAAAACAAAATTTAACAAAGTAAGCCCCACACCTATATTTTTGCTATGATTTAGTTTCAAAAATCCTTTTGCCATCACCACGGATTCAAACTGTTTGAGAAGCGGTAGGAAAATGAGATGCTTCTGTGCTGGAGATGTGGGAATATACGCCCGCTGACTCCAAGTCCTGTAAATAACAACCAACTGCTCAGAACGGAAGATGCTCCTAGAAGTTGATAGATGAAGACCTAAAAATGCATTCCGAGGCTATGGTAATAAACTGGGTTTTTCTGCCTACACCCTCAAGCCTGTGTTTCTCCGTTAGAGTGAACTCATGACTGTCTGGCGTGTATGTCTATGCATGTATGTCTGGCATGTATGTCTTTCAATGAAGAACAGAAAGAGCTTGTGCCGGGACTGGAAAAACTATATACGTGACCATTTAGGGGACAGAAGACCTGGACGTGAAGGCAGACATCACTAGGACATGGCAAGGATTCTCGAAGTCTTGATTCACCAATCTCTTTCCAATTTTATTACATCACTAAAGTAGAAGACCTGTGCAGTGCACTGGCAGAAGATGTTTCATTTTGGTTAAATATTAAAAACAGACCCAAATCAGACATGCTTGGACTATCCAGGATGGAGAAAGGTGGGTTGGATAGTAGCCATAATTAGATGCCTTCCTGGTTGACTGCACAAGCATGCCCCAAAAGAAGCAGATCACACATTCATTCATCAAACACTTACTTCATTTCTAGCATGTGGACCTTAATTGTTCAGTGGCAGCATGAAGCAAATGGTATGCCAGAACTCTATTTTAGGTCTGTTCTGTTTAACATTTTATGAGTGTTTTGGTTATCATATCTAGAGGTAACAGAAGGCTGGAAGGGATGTTTAATATGTTGTGATTAATATTTAAATATATCCTCAGAAGCTGGAAGTGATGGCACAGAACGAGGAAAATTAAGATTAATGAGAATAAATGTAAATGCATGCCCTTGGTTTCAATAGCTCAATTTGCTTAGTAGCAGGGTTGAAGAGATCTGGCTTAAGAATGGTTTCAATGAAGAGCCCAGGACTTTGTTTTTGGACTATGTACTTAATATGATCCAACAGATTGGTAGGCTTCCTAAAAATTGGAATAATTATCAGCTTCTTTTAAAAAATACAATGTTCAGAATAAGGGAATAAATACTGCAACCACAGATAACACTGGTAAAGCCACAGTGAAAATACCGCTGCCAAAGAGCGCTGGTAAGAGGGGGCATGTCCAGTGCGGAGTGATCAGGTTGCAAGAGGTCTGGACCCAAAGAAAGCAAGTGACAGCTGAGGCAATTGAGGGTGAGTGTTCCGGGGAAGCACAGTAGAAGGCGCAGCACGAGGAAGCAATCGGAATTGTTAACAATGGGCTGGGCTGCCTAATGCGGGAGGGATCCCTGGGTCATCCCAAGGGTGGAGGTCGATGCTCAGGGATAAGTGGTGGGGCCCCTGCCCTGGTTGGATGTTTGAGCTACTCTAGATTTTTTCCCCGTTATAAATATTCTGAGATTGCAACTCCATCCTTGCAAGGTGGCTTGCTTATGAGCCTGGCCTACTTCCATAATTTCTTCTCGCTGTGTCCTCAATGGAAACCGATTACTGACTTTCTCTTCTGTGTCTAGCCTGGAGCATCACTGGGCAGGCCTCAGGAGGAGGCTCCTGAAGGGGTTGGAAGGCCCCATCGGGTCCATCCAGGCCAGAAACCCCCTGAGAGGTGAGCTGGGACCTGGCACAACTTTGCAGAACGTGCTGTCTGAGAGCCTCACCCCAATACACTGGGGCTTCCCTTCTCAACTCTGCACCCCTGTGGCTCTTCATGGAAGTGAGAAGAGAAAAAGCAAGGAAAGACAGCTTGTACTCCATGGTAGAAGTCTACACAAGTACCTGACAACAAAAAGAATAGATAGATATGTATCTTAATTTTTATCAATAACAAGGTAGTGTTGGATGGTAGATCCCCAAAAGTTATATCTACCTGGAACCTGTGGATGTGACTTGATCTCGAAAAGGGCTCTTTGCAGATGTAATTAAGGATCTTGAGATGAGATCATCCTGTATTATCCAGGCGGGCCCTAAATTCAAAGACAAGTGTCCTTGTAGGAGAAAGACAGAGAAAGATTGGAGACAAGCGGAGAAGACCATAAGACAGAGACAGTCCCGAGCCAAGGAACACCTGGGGCCACCAGCAGCTGGAAGAGGCAAGAAAGGATCTCCCTTTCAAGTCTCTGGTGGGAGCATGCCCTGCTGACTTCAGGCCCATTTTGGACTTCAAGCTCCCAGAATTTCTGTTGTTTTAAGCCACCAAATTTGTGGTAATTTATTAAGGCAGCCCGAAGAAACTAATCCAAATAGCTTCCATTTATTGATCATTCACTACATGCTGAGAACCTTACTTAAACATCTCTTGTTTTCCTCACAACAAACTTGAGAAGTTTGTATTATTACCTCCATTTTTCAGATGGGAACACTGAGGTTTGCCCAAGGCCACAGCCAGAGGTAGAATTAGCACTGGAAATCACTTTCTTGGTCTACCCAACCATGATGCAGGTTACACTGACATACTGGGAGGCACCATGGTGATGGCAGCCTAATAGCAAGTGTCTATTTTTTTTCATGTAGAAAAGGGACAGAATGCAGCTGGGCGCGGTGGCTCACGCCTGTAATCCTAGCTCTCTGGGAGGCCGAGGCGGGCAGATTGCTTGAGCTCAGGAGTTTGAAACCAGCCTGAGCAAGAGTGAGACCCCGTCTCTACTAAAAATAGAAAGAAATTAATTGGACAACTAAAAAAATATATATAGAAAAAATTAGCCAGGCATGGTGGCGCATGTCTGTAGTCCCAGCTACTCGGGAGGCTGAGGCAGGAGGATCGCTTGAGCCCAGGAGTTTGAGGTTGCTGTGAGCTAGGATGACACCATGGCACTCTAGCCCAGGCAACACAGTGAGACTCTGCCTCAAAAAAAAAAAAAAAAAAAGAAAAGAAAAGAAAAGAAAAGGGACAGAATGCATAGGAATAGGTGGATGAGAAGCTGTCCCGGGAACCTTTGCACTGTACTGAAACTAATCAAGGACAGCAGCTGGTGTGGCATTCAGTGTCACTAAGGGAGAGACTGAGCAGTGACTAAGGAAGAGAGGTCACGATGTTAGTACTTCACAGGCGAGCAAGCCAGGGATCCCAGGCCCAGCACCCAGGCCCAAGTCCACCCACCCAACTGTGTGATCCAGGCCGCAGGAGAGCCGGGACTGCAGAGGGAGCCTCCTGCACAGTTTGTACGAGGAGAACTGCGCGCACTGACGTGCTTTCTGAACAAGCTCTCTCTCCCTCTAGCGTCACAAGAAGCAAGTTCCAGTCTGCACGCGGCACAGGCTCCCAGAGTCGGTGGCAGCCAGCAGCACATACCACACTTCCCTTCCCTCTGAGGCAAGGCCTTGCTGGGGAGGCAAGGATCTGCCACTCCCACCGCACACAGCTGGGATTTCAGTGGGTCAAGGAAAGGCAGGAAAAAGGAGGCTCCACTATTTACATTATCAGCATGATGAATAATAGTTTTTTAGGCCCTATTCATCTATAGATTTTTTTTTGGCAATGGATACAACTAAACTTAATGCAATGATTAAAACATTTAAATCCAACTGAAATTAACACAGTCCCATTTGAGCACTCACTGGCCTGGCGGCTCTGCAACCCAGGCACAGCGATTCTTCTGATTAGAGGCCTTGGAGGGGATTCCTCAGGACGCACAGCTGCATCCGCCTGGCACGTGGCTAAACTGCCGTCTCCCTTACCCCTAAGTGGGGTTCCGTCATTCGCTACTATCTGTGAGCATAACGGAGGACAGGCTTCGTCAAGCCTGGGGCGCAGCTTTTCTTAGATTCCTGGCTTCTGCCATTGCTGTTCCTTGTCAACATGATGACAGCGAGTACTGGGGGTGTTTTTAGTAAGGTTCGCGACCCCTAGAAACATCAGGAGAGCTGTCACGTGGGCCAGGGTGCCCGCACGGGTTCACGGTAGAGGTGTGAGCTCTGGAGGTCGGGCCTGGAGGAGGAGGAGGGGTGAGGCCCGCCGCTGGGCTGGGCCATCCCTAGAAGCCGCTCACATGGAAAACGCCGCTGCAGCCTCGGCACGGCCAGTGTGCTCTGGCGGCCTGCCTGTGCTGAAATTCCTGGAAAGGCTCAAGACGGAAAAATAACCATCTGGATCCAAACTGGTCCCAAATGAATTGTCCAACAGAGGTTGAGTTGGAGTTTTTAAGAAAAGCTGGAAATGCCTTTCTGTCAAGACCTTTCCTGGTTCAATACATAAGCAAATACCTTTCTGCTTGAATGCGGCGCATGCCAGATTAGCTACCCTGGGGCACCCAAGTGGCTGTTTACCCACCACTCCAGCTGAAGGACACGGGCGCTTTCCACGCTGCCTGCACTCGGTGGTTCTCACCCCAGTCCAGGGTAAATTGTCCCAAAGCAACAGGGAGCCTGCTGTCTTCATCACCTCATTCCTGGGACTGATGCGAGAAGGTGAGAAGAACCAGCCAAGGTAACACAGTTGGAACTGGGGTCACAGGATGAGAACCTGTCACTTTTGACTCTCAAATACATGTTCTTACCACCGTGATATATCTCACTACAGAATTCATGAAGCATTAATACCAACTGGCACATTTAGCATATCTAGATAAAATATTATTACTAATAATGATAGCAAAATAATGTATCAATACTATTATTACTACTATTAAGGACGCAGAGTTGTTGACAGAGTAGGCTATGGTGCAAGGTAGAATACAGGTTCAAAATCTGGTTTTACCCCCAACTGACGATGTAATCTTTTTTTTCTTTCAATGTAATTTTTATTTTACTCAAAATTATACATGCGCCCCAGTTTAAGGAGGCAAGATTTTTAACAATGCGTCATCTTGTAGTTAACATCTCTGCCTACACGATGGGGAGGAATTAATATGCACAGAGGCTGGCCTAATGCACACACTAAATGATAGCCACCACAGTGACAATTCAACAAATGTTTCCTCGTGAATTCCCAGCTATTACCCACACTTATCTGGTGCTAATCTCTCCCAGTTCCATGATGAGATCCATACGACACCTTCGAACTACCAATCCTTTCAAACATTTGTGATTTTTCTCACGTCTATGTTTTATACAGAAGAGAAAGTGGGGATGGGTGTTTGAGAATTCATTTTCTTTCTTCGCCTGATAGAAGGAATCATATTTATAATAGTTCCCCCTGCAAAGACCCCCGTTCACACCAAAAAATCATGAAAGCAATTCAAACAATAAACAGAAAGGTCAGATGCTAAACTCAAGCTTGGCATTTCTAGGTGAGGGTTAAGTGCAAGGGTTCCTTGTTTCACTCTGTCTGCTCTTCCACAATACTTTTTGGATGAGTAATCCCCGAGAGGCATGGTGGGGAAATGTGGAATCTTCTTTCCATATCCCACAGGGAAGGCTGCCAGCTGTCTTCTCACACACGCTCTCACGAGCTTTGCTACACGCCACAATGCAAAGGGCCAGCAACAGCTCAAGGAGGCCTCATTGGATTCTACCAGCCACCAGGGGGCTGGGTTTCTGGGAGATGAGATGGCTCAAGTCTACAAACAGAGAACATGGAAATCTCCACCAAATCAGAAAAATGTTGTTCTGGAGCTGAGGCACTCTGGGAGGTTCTTAAATTATCATTGCCCTTGGTGCGGCTGGATGAAAAAAAAGCTGAAGCCTCTGGATAGTTCAAAAACTAACAAGCCATTCCTCCAGCGAGTTACATGTTGGCTTTCCTTCCCTGGTGGTTTCAGTCTCTGGGACACTGTACAGCTCAGCCATCCTCTTGACTGCAAAGGCCCTGAGACCTCCTGGGACTCAACCCCCACTAAGACACAGCAGGCACAAGTCATGATGCTTACTTTGTGTGGGCTATGGTGATGCTCTGCATACCTTTAACAACCAGGATATGATCACCCATTTCGAAGACAAGGATACTGAGGCTCAGAGTGTAAGTCACTTGCATAAGATTGCATTCCTAACAAAATGGCAGAAATAATATGAAAACCCTGATACGAAATCCTGGTGCCAGTGCTTGGGTTGTGCAGTGGATTCACTGGTGTGCAGGGAAAAATTTAACCTCGACCAAACTGAAGTCTGGCCTTTGCCCTTGGCTAATGGGCAATGAGCTCCAGGCCTGTGGAATGTGTTTTCTCCTATCAGTGTGTTTGTTTGACTGGGGGCTTTGGCCACTGGACAGTCTAACAATGGGATTTATGATGGGGGCTTTGGGCAATGTGGCATAAGTTCCAACCTCTGACAAACTAATGACTAAAGGTGTTATCTTGTCCTCCAGGAGGAGCTGCGGACTAAAGGTCAGCCATAAGGACAGTGTGTGACTGAGCTCCGATAAAAACTCTATACACTGAGGTTCAGGTAAGCTTCCCTGGTTGGCGATACTCCACGTGTACTCTCAGTACAACACGGCTGGTAGATAACACCATGGGTGAGTCCACAGGGAGAGGGCAACAGAAGCCTTGAGTCTGGACTCCTCCCAGATTCTGCCCTATACGCCTCTTCCCTTGGCTTATTTTAATGTGTCCTTTCCCTGTTATAAACCGTAACTGTGAGTATAACAGCTTTCAGCGAGTTCTGTGGGTCCTTTCAGTGAATTATTGAAATAGAGGGTGGTTTGGGGAAGTCTCTAAACTTGCAATTGGTGTCAGAAGCAAAGGCAGTCTTGTGGGAACTGTTCTCGCTTAACTTTGTAGTTGACCAATAAACTTTCTGATAGCTGGTGATTATGTACTTAAAATAAATAGACCAAGTAATAATATAAACATAACAAATAGGTCCATCAGGGCTCAGGGATAAGGATGCATCATGAACCAAGGATTAGATTAATACAAATCTGTGTGCCCCAGAACAGTGGCCAGGGAACAGGCAGATGAATGGAATAGAAAGGTGCAGGAGTATACGAGTATGCTACCCAGTGTCATGTGACCAGAGCTAGAGGCCCGCAGAGAAAGGCTCGCTGTGGAAATTGCTCGATGGAACACAAATGTAAAAAGCACTGAGCAGATCACTTCCTGGGTACACAGTTCAAGGTGCTGGAGCAATGGGGGCAACCCATCAGCTAACTTGCTGGTGTCTCAATGTTCTCAGCCCACTGAGTGGAAGTGAATTATGAGAAATCTACCACGGTCATTGGATAGTGAGCATCCCAACAGACCAAATGGAGGACTTGGCTCCAACACGTGGTTCTCTAGATTGTTGAGGACGTACTTCCTATAGAACACACAGGAGGCGGCACGTGTACCTGGGACATTACTGGTTTCACTGTGTTCATGATCATGTTGAATAACGGGTGCATCAGTGGCAGCAGCTCTAGCAGAGAGACATGGAACCTTGGTGCCTTAGTGTTAGGGGCCATGCTTGCCTCACCTGCAGAATAAGAAATCAATGCTGGCTGTACATGAGACTCAGCTGAGGAGCATTTTAAAAACAATACCGACGTCCAGATCCATCACAAATCAACTGAAGCAGAATCCCTGAAGGTGGTGACCATGCCAGCATTTTAAAAAATGCACCAGGGTAAGCCGAGCATGGTGGTATACGCTATAGTCCCAGCTACTCAGGAGACTGAGGTTGGGGGAGCACTTTAGCCCAGGGGTTTGAGGCTGCAGTGAGCTGTGATGGTACCTGTGAGTAGCCACTGCACTCCAGCACTCCAACCTGGGCAACACAGTGAGACCCTGTCTCTAGAAAAAAAAAAAAACTGCCCCAGGGGATTCTAATGTGCAGCCAGAGGTGACAACCCCTGGTATAGATGATCTTTAAGTCCCCCTTTACCTCCACCATTCCTTGGCAGTGTGTCTCAATGATTTTAAATACAGCCTCCAATTCTCTCCTCCACCCCTGCCAACATAAAAACGATGTTCTAACCTCTTCCTCTAACTGCACTTTAAAAATAAATTATATGACCACAATGAGATACTACTTGCCTCCCATGAAGATGGGCATTATATTAAAAAAACAAAAAAGGAAAATAGTAAGTGTTGGTGAGGATGTAAAAACTGGAACACTTGTATATTGCTGGTGGAAACGTAAAATGATGCAAGGGCTGTGGAAAACAGTTTGGTAGTTCCTCAAAAAGTTATAAACACAGAATTACCATATGATCCAGAAATTCCACTTGTAGGTATGCATATACCCCAAAGAATTGAAAGTAGGGCCTCAAACAAATACTGTATACCAATGTTCATAGGAGCATTATTCACAATAGCCAAAAGGTATAAATGATCCAAATGTTTGACAGATGAATGGATAAACAAAATGTGGTATATCCATACAATGGAATATTATTCATCCCCCTTTAAATTCTGATACATGATACGACGTAAGTGCATCTTGAAACATTATGCTAAGTGAAAGAAGCCAGACATGGAAGAACAATATCATACAATTTCACTATATAAGGTACCTAGAATAGTCAAATTCATAGAGACAGAGAGTAGAACACAGGTTACCAGGGGCTGGGGAGAAGGCAGGCAACAGAAGTTGCTGTTTAATGGGTACAGAGCTTCAGTCTGGCATGATGGAAAAGCCCTGGAGATGGATGGTGGTGATGGTTGCACAAGTTGTGACTGTACTTAATGCCACTGTAAAGTGAACTGTACACTTAAAAATGGTTAAAGTAATAAATTTTATATTATGTATATTTTATCACAATATAAAAATTAAGGTAGTGGGTGAAGTATGAGTGGTGACTGAAGTCCCATATTCATGTCTCCCTGGATTTGATACGTTTTGCATACCTCACATAGCTCAGACTGCTCTCAGCTATTTTTCTTTTCTTATGGAAAACCACAGCAAACAAAAAAGAAGCAGGACTACTGAAGACTCATACCCTTCAGGAATGAAGGCATGTTCACTCTACCAGAGAAGGTCTCACTCTGTCATCCAGGCTGGAGCACAGTGGCCATAGCTCACTGTAGCCTTGAACTCCTGGGCTCACATGATCCTTCTACCTTAGTCTCCTGAGTAGCTAGGAGAGTTAACTCTGCCCCAGGAGCTCAAGCTCTCAACACCCTCAGAAATGATGGATGGAAATGTGTCAAAGAAGGAATTAAACCACGACCGGAGACACCAGTTGCCAGAGTGTCTTAGTAAGAAGGAGAAGTTTTAGATGAAAGAGGAAAAACAAACAAACATAGATGGAATGTGGGTCTGAAGGAAGGGTGCCAGAGCTTCCTGGAGACTCCATGGGAAGAAGTGCAGTGCAGAACAAGAAGGAGCACAAGAAATATGGGATTATATAAAGAGGCCTAACATAAGAATCATAGGCATCCCTGAGGGTGAAGAAGAAAATACACAGGGGTTGGGAAAATCTATTTGAGACAATAATTGAGGAATGTTTCCCTGATCTTGCTAGAAATCTAGATATCCAGGTACAAGAAGCTCAAAGTACCCCTGTCATGGTGAAGAGGCAATCACCAACACACCTACTCACCAGACTGGCCAAAGTAAACATGAAAGAGGCACTCCTAGGAGCCATAAGGTGAAAGCAGCAGGTAACTTACAAAGGAAAACCCATCGGACTTCTCAACTGAGACCTTACAAGCTGGAAGAGATTGAGGACACATTCTCAGTCTTCTTAAACAGAATAATGGCCAGCCTAGAATTCTGTATCCTGCAAAACTAAGTTTCTTATATGAGGGAGAAATAAAGATTTGTCTCAGACAAGGAGACACCAAGGGAATTTGTCAAGACCAGACCTCTCCTGCAGGAAGCACTCAGACCTGCATTATACGTGGATCAGCACGATAGACACCGATTAGTATAAAATCACCCAAAAGCTAAAGGCCAGAGCCCAGGTACCATAATAGCTCAAGAGATAAAACAAAGCAATAAAATTCTACTTAACGGGATGAACAGAAATCCACCCGACTTACCAATTCATTCAATAAATGCTAATGGCTTGAACTCCCCACTTAGGAGACATAGGCTGGCTGAATGGATAAAAAAAATACAAGCCAAGTATCTCCAGGAAACACATCTAACCTAAAAGGACTCATTCAGACTCAAGGTGAAGGGATAGAAAACAATATTCCAAGCAAATGGAAACCAAAAGAAAGCTGGTGTAGTCATTCTCATATCAGATAAAATAGACTTTAAATAAGTAAAAGGAAAGACAAAGATGGTCATTATATAATGGTGAAGGGAAAAATTCAACAAGAAGACATAACAATCCTAAATATTTATGCACCTAATACAGGTGGGCCCAGATAGACATAAAAATCCTCAATAAAATCCTAGCAAACTGAATTCAGCTGCACATCAAAAAAATAACACACCACGATCAAGTGGGCTTCTTCCCAGAGATGTAAGTATGGTTCAACATACAGAAATCTTGATGCTTGAGTGGAAATTTTAGAAAAAAAATACACAAATCTATAAATGTGATTCACCACATAAATAGAAGCAAAACCAAAGAGCATGTGATAATCTTGATAGACACAGAAAAGAGCATTTGACAAAATTCAGCACCTTTTTATGATAAGAACTCTTAACAAAATAGGCACAGATGGAACATATCTCAATATTATAAAAGCCATATATGACAGACCCACAGCCAACAACAGACTGAATGGGGAAAAATTGAAAGCATTTCCCACTGAGAGTGGGAACCAGACAATGTTGCCCATTGTCACCATTTCTGTTCAACATAGTGCTGGAAGTCCTAGCCAGAACAATCAGACAAGAGAAGGAAATCAAGAATATCCAAATGGGGAAAGAAGTCAAACTATTGCTCCTTGCTGGTGATATGACCTTATATCTAGAAAACCCTAAAGAGTCTGCCAAGAGACTCCTGGAATTGATAAATAAATTCAGCAAAGTCTCAGGTTACAAAATCAACATACATAAATCAGTAGCATTCATATACGCCAACAACAGTCAAGCTGAGAATCAAATCAAAGACTCAATACCTTTCACAATAGCAAAAAAGAAAAGAAAATACCTAGGAATATATTTAATGAAGGAGGGGAAAGATTTCTACAGGGAGAACTATGAAACACTGAGGGAGGAAACTGAAGAGGATATAAACAAATGGAAAAACATATCATGCTCATGGATCGGCAGAATCAACATTGTTGAAATGTCCATAACATCCAAAGTGATTTACAGATTCAGTGTAATCCCCAATAAAATTTCAATGTCATTTTTTGTAGATCTAGAAAAAAATAAATCTATGCTTCGTATGGCACCAGAAAAGACCCCTAATAGCCAAAGCAACCTTAAGCAAAAAGAACAAATCTTGAGGCATCACTTTACCAGACTTCAAGCTATACTCCAAGGCTATAGTAACCAAAACAGCATGGTACTGGCACAAAGACATAGATCAATGGATCAGAATAGAGAACCCAGATATAAAACCATCCTCATATTGCCATCTGGTCTTTAATGAGGCAGACAAAGACATACAATGGGGAAAAGAATCCCTATTCAATAAATAGTGCTGGGAACACTGGATAGCCACATGCAGAGGACTGAAACAGGATCTGCACCTGTCACCACTCACATAAATTAATTCTCAATGGATAACAGACTTAAACCTAAGGCATAAAACTATAAGAATTCTAGAAGAAGAGACTGGAAAAACTCTTATAGATATCGGTCTAGGCAAAGGATTTATGAAGAAGACCCCAAAGGCAAGCACGGTACAACAAAAATAAATAAATGGGATGTGATTAAATTAAAAAGCTTCTGTACAGCCAAGGAAACAATCAACAGAGCTAATAGACAACGTAAGAATAATTTAAATAGTAAAGTGAGGTCTGCCCGAAGGCAGAGAAGTCACTGTGTATGAACTAAAAGTGATGGACTCTGAGAATTATAACAGCCAGGATTTATGTCTCTTCTCAGATGATCCTAAAAAAGCCAAGAATATTTTCAGCTATGGATTCGATGGTAACTTGTATCTCACCTCACCACGTTTTTCTCTGACCAGCAAGGATACTTTCACTAGTGTGGATAGCATCTCACCTGCCTGCAGGACGTAATTCTGCAGAATAGAATCAACGAAAGGTATCATGGCCCCTAGAAACTCTCTTCCACTGCGGTCTTAATTTTCATTAAAGGGCAACTGACAGCAAATTGGGGCTCTCTTCATCATTCTGGAGCCCAGTAGCACCTGGAAAATGTCTACATAAGGGGCTAAAAGAATGCCAACCCTCTCCTCATTGGGTCAGTTTAACCTTGAGGAAAATCTAACACCAGACAAAGTTCCATCCTACCATCCACAATTTGCTTCAAAATTAGGAGATGGCAACCTCTACTGGCAGCTGGAACCCCTACGATGCTCTAAGGCCAACATGGACTAGATTGCTTTTGCTTATATTTATGAGCACTCATGGATTCCTAGTCTCTAATGGAGTGGACTACAATTGTGGAGGGGAGTAAACTCACCTTCAGAACTTCTGTTATTGATAAGCGGGAAATAAAATATAGTAATCTGGGGACTGAATGAAGAGTGTTATTTATACAACAAATAATAGCGTTACCTATCTAATAATAATAGTGTGGTTATTTCCAAAGTTGACCAACTTAATAAGTCTTATTATAAGAACTACAAGAAAAGCCATGACTATTTTTAAACATGCATAGTAATTGGTTGTGTTAATGTCCGAAATTTTTCACACCTCCTTGTATCTACTCACTTTGGTAGTGCTTTTCTGCACTGATTCTGGCCTTGGACAGGTGGCTTGACTCAAGCGAGCTTTGGAAAAACCCTTTGGTATTTTCACTTTCTTTCTTGGCCCCCTGCCACTGTCATAATAACATGTTTGGATTAAGCTGGGGGAGGATGAGAGACATGCGGACTGGATCCAAATGGTCCCATTGAAACCATGCTAGATCATCCAGTCCCTAGCCAACCCCAAACTTGACATTAGATACACCAGTGAGTTTGGCCAAGATCAACAGAGCCATGTGATAAAGCTTGTGATCAAATCAGAACAACGAAATGTGAATTGTGAATTAAAGGGAGTTGATAGTGAGGATTATTTGTCTTTGAATCTGTTGGCGTGAAGAAAATGACTGTATTAATGTTAAAAGCACATACTCATATACCACCTTTCCAGTCTGATATGTGATAGTATGTGATTAGACCTTCAATCAAAAGACATTTCCTCATAGCAATTTTCACTGGCAGCACTCAAAAATGTCACGTATCAATTTAGGCAGTTTTCTGGAATACTTTTATCAGTGGCCCTCTTGGATATCACTCATATAATTAGGAAATAACTGTCACACACAATCATTTTTATCATTAATGTATTTATTTTGAAAAATATATATATATTTTTATTTTGAAAAATAATACTCCTCCAAAAAAGTAAGGATAACAAACATCTTTGTGATCACCAAATTTGAACATGTTGACATTTTGTATAGATAATTATGATTCATTTGAAAGAATACAATAAAAATAGATATAAAAATTAAATACTAACATTTAGATTTCCCCCAGAACCACTCTTTTCTTTCTTTTCTTAAGGTCATGGCTATGATAAATTTGGTTGATTTTAATAATAATAATAAAATTATTATTATATATTATCAAATAATACTTAATCCATAATAATTTTGAAGAGTTTTAAATTACATAATATCATGCAATGAATCATGTTGTTCAATTTTCTTCTTCCTTTCAATGTTCGTTTTTGAGATCCATTTAAAAACCATAGACCCAATTTATTCATTTTAATTGCTATATCCATCTTCAGAGCCTAACTATGCCTTTCCAATACTGATGGACACTTGGGCTGTTTCCTGTTTTTCGCTGTTGCAAAAAAAGTCCAAATAAATATTCTCGCTCCTATTTTCTTGAGCATATACCTAGAAATGGAAATGCTGGGTCATCAGTATGCATCTTTTAATTTTTACAAAATGTTGCTAAATTGCAATGAAGAGCAATTGTGACAATTTATACTTTTACCAGCAGTGTATGTGAGTTCTTATTTCCATATACTCAGGTCACATTTAACTTTATCAAAGTAAATTAAATAAAATCAATACATTATTTGTTATTTAGGTTTTGTTCCCTTGATTACTAGGAGCATGACCATTGTTTCATGTTTATTGTCAGTGCAAGTTTCTGTTATGAGTTGCCTGATCATTTCATTTGCCCATTTTTATATTGAGTTATCATTTTATGTTAACCTGTTAGAGTTTCTTATGTAATCCGGATACTACTAAGCCTTTGAGTGTAATATGTGTTGCAATGCCTTGTTCCACTGTATCTATCTGCTCATGATCTCTGTATTAGCTTATCCATCGCTATGAAGCAAATTACCATAAACTTAACAGCTTCAAACTATGCAGATTTATTATTTCACAGTTCCTGTGGCTCAGGAATCTGGACATGACTTCACTGAGTTCCCTGCTTCAGAGTGTCTCAGGAGGCTTCAATCAGCCTTCAATCATTTTATTTAGTTATTTAATTTGTTATTTTAAATAGTGTATATTCATTAGCCAACTATCCAACACAAAAGCTAACATTGTAAAGGAATAATAAATGCCTGGGGCATGGGTACCTCAATTACCATGATTTGCTTAACACATATTGTATGTGTATATCAGAACGACACATGTATGCTATAACAATACATAACCATTATTTACTCATAATAATTAAAAATAAAACAATTAAATAGATTCTGCAAAAAATAATAAAATTGTGATAATGACCTATTTAAATATGGTTCCTTTGCATTCCATCCTCATCACTCATCTCTGTAGGTAACCATCATTCTGAATCCTATGTGCATAATTTCCCTTGGTTTCCTTTTCCTGACTCAATATCTAAAAGATATTTATTCATATTTTCTAAACTTTTAAAACTTTTAAGATTTCAATCAGACCAGGGGTTATTTTTTAATATGATGTGGGATATGAAATTCAACTTCATTGTTTTCAAAATGACTAATCACTCTTCCAAGTTCTATTATAGAACAGTCCATGCATTTCTCTTCCGTTAAGGACCAAAGTGCATTATTGCTGGGCTCCCTTTCTGTTCTTCTGTCAAATTCCTTTGTTTAATGTTTCTCCTCCTATGTCATTACCTTCCTGTCCAAAATTCCATAGTTTCATGATATGTCTGGATTCCTGGTACAGCAAGTTTGCTCTTGCATACTTCTTCAAAAGGGTCCTGACTATTCCAAGCCTATTATACTTCTGTGTAGATTGTAGTATCATCTTATCAATTTCCAAGTAAAGCTCTGTTGGGCTTTTTGTTGTTGTTGTTGTTGAGACAGAGTCTCACTTTGTTGCCCTGGCTAGAGTGAGTGCCATGGCGTCAGCCTAGCTCACAGCAACCTCACACTCCTGGGCTCAAGTGATCCTTCTGCCTCAGCCTCCCGAGTAGCTGGGACTACAGGCATGCGCCACCACGCCTGGCTAATTTTTTCTATATATTTTTAGTTGTCCAATTAATTTCTTTCTATTTTTGGTAGAGACGGGGTCTCGCTCTTGCTCAGGCTGGTCTCGAACTC
>CAUYSK010052687.1:0-13239 GCA_963575035.1 Avahi laniger
ATCATTTTTTGGGGGGTTGGACAGTGTCTCTCACTCTGTTGCCTGAGCTAGAGTGCAGTGGTGTCATCATAGCTCACTGCAGCCTCAGACTCCTGGGCTCAAGTGATTCTCCTGGCTCAGCACACCAGTAGCTTGGACCACCAGCATGTACCACTACACCTGGCTGATTTTTCTATTTTTTGTAGAGACAAGGTCTTGCTGTGTTGTTCAGGCTGATCTCGAACTCTTGGCCTCAAGCGATACTCTTGCCTCAGCCTCCCAAAATGCTAGGATTACATGCACGAGCCACCATACCCTGCCCATTTAATCATTTTTAAGTGTATAATTCAATGGCATTAAGTACATTCACAGTGTGCAACCATCATCACTATCCATTTCCAGAACTTTTGCATCATCCCAAAGAGAAACTCTGTACCCATTAAACAATAATTCTCCATTCCTCCTCTCCCCTCACCCCTGGTAACCTCTGTTCTACTTTCTGTCTCTGAATTTATTCATTCTAGGTACTTAATATAAGTGGAATTATAAATATTTCCACTTTTATGTCTGGCTTATTTCAGTTAACATGTTTTCATGGTTCATCCATGTTGTGGCATGTTATCAGAATTTCCTTACTTTTTAAAGGCTGAATAATATTCCATTGTATGTGTATGCCACATTTTGTTTATCCATTCACCTGTTGATGGATATATATTACATTTTGCAGTAGTTTTTTTTTTTTTTGTTTTGAGAGTCTCAGTCTATCACCCAGGGTAGAGTGTAGTGGTATCATCGTAGCTCACAGCAACCTCAAACTCCTGGGCGCAAATGATTGTCCTGCCTCAGCCTCCTGAGTAGCTAGGACTTACAGGTGTGCGCTATGACACCCAGCTGATTTTTCTATTTTTGGTAGAGACGGAGTCTTGCTCTTGCTGAGGCTGATCTGAGCTCAAGTAATCCTCCTGCTTTGGCATCTCAGAGTGCTAGGATTACAGGTGTGAGCCACCCCGCCTGGCCATTTTGCAATATTTTTTAACTTGCAAAATATTTTAATTTTCAAAAAAATTTTTGTGGTAACTTTGTGAATAGAGTTTTTTTTTTTTTCTAGTAGTATTTTAAAGCAAATGAATAGAGTTCCTATGAAGGAACTAATGCAGATTGTATTTTAACTTGTTCAGGTCATTCGCTAGATAACACGTGTACTGTTTAGGTCCTCTAGTCTGTTTTTTACACTACTGAATTGCCATATTTTTTAATATACAAATTCTACTTTATTTATAGCCCATTTGAAAACCAATTTTAAGCTTTTCTTTTCCTTTTTTTTTTTTTGTGAGATAGGGTCTTGCTCCGTTGCCCTGCCTAGAATGCAGTGGTGTGATTATAGCTCACTACAACCTCCAACTCCTCGGCTCAAGTGATCCTTCTCAGCCTCCCGAGTAGGTG
Organism: Avahi laniger; assembly: GCA_963575035.1. Classification (NCBI taxonomy): domain Eukaryota; kingdom Metazoa; phylum Chordata; class Mammalia; order Primates; family Indriidae; genus Avahi; species Avahi laniger. The sequence continues at coordinate 1,423 of CAUYSK010052687.1, forward strand.
GGACTACTGGAGTGCACTACCATGCCAAGCTCATTTATTTTTTGGTTTTTGTAGAGATGGAGTCTCTCTATGTTGCCCAGGCTGATCTCGAAGTCCTGGCCTTAAGTGATCCTCCTGCCTTGGCTTCCCAAAGTGTTAGGATTACAGGTGTAAGCCACCATGCCCGGCCATGCTTTGCTTTTTGAAAGAAAGTTAACATTTTTTGTATGCTTTATATATTTTAGGCACTATGCTAAACACTTGCATACTCATCTTGTTTCTAATTGTCCTTTGTATGCAATAAACTTTTTCTTTGAACTTGCTGTTATTATTGAAGCAGGTTTATCATATTTTACTTGGAAACACTCTAAAGATACGAATTAACTAACATTTACTTAGCCTTTTATAGTTTAGAACTGCTTTCATATGTATTATCTTTGTTCATTCATTTGTGTACTTAGACATTGAATACTTGCTGTATGTGAGGCACAATGTTAGGCTCTGTTGAATGAGAAAAGACTAAGACATTATCCCTGCCTGAAGAACTTTGGGGGTTATAGACTTGTAAACTCTTAATTACAAGAGTTCTATAAGGCAAATATTATTATCATCCTTTTTGTTGTTTTTGAGACACGGTCTTGCTGTGTTGCCCAGGCTGGTCTCGAACTTATGACCTCCATGGTCCTCCCATCTCAAATATTAATAAAATATTTATTTCCTTGTCATTAAGGAAATTGGGGTTCAGAGAGATTAACTAATGTACCTAAGTGTACCTAATCATCTAATACAGCTGGAGTATAAACCCAAGATCTTCTGTCTCTAAAATCTGAGCAGTTTCTTCTATACCACATATCATTCTGTTGGATTTTATATATTTAGAAGTACCATTTAAACAATCTACAATTAAAGTTTTCATTAATTTAGTCTTTTCTCTGCAGCCAATACAAATTAGGGTCAGTATTCTTCAGACAAACCAGTGGATTTTGAGTTTGCTTGATTGGTTAAAATGAGATTCTGTAGTCATGAAAACCTCCTCAAATAAGTAAATTTCAAGGGTTTAAATGGGGAGCTGTGGTTGAGCTCCCTTTTAATTTAGTAAATGATCCATGCTTTCTTTTGTGATCCATATTTCTTACAGAGGAAAAGAGAGACCAGCAGTTCTGTCCTTTGGCAAATGAGAAGGCAGCTTCTTCTGGAATTGATGGGCATTCTTCCCACAGTAAGAAGTACCCGAATTGTGGAAGAAGCTGATGTGGACGTGGAACCCAATGTGTCTGTGTATTCGGGGCTGAAAGAAGAGCATGTTGTGAAAGCCAGTGCACTCTTACGTCTGTACTGTGCTTTGATGGGGATCGCTGGACTCAAGTATTCAATAGTTTGATATTTTACGTTTTGTCATTTTACTTTCTTGTTTCTAGCCCAAGAAAGTGAGCCAAAGGCCTTTTATTCAGAGGATTGAGGTTTTCTGTTGGGCTCAGGTAGTGGGCTGGCCTATAGCAAGAATGAAGTTCTAAGGCCAAGCATTCATAGGAGGGATGTATTCATCTATTTTTTTCTGATTATAAATAGAATTATGTAAATATGGGAGGAGCCAGAGCAGTTTTTCAATTTCTAATCACAGTGTAAAGAAACCAATGATTTCATTACAGCTTGACAAAACTATAGTGAATGATCTGTGAGTGATCCTTTACTTGGCCTGTTCAGCTATTTGATATAAATCTTTCCTTTGTTTCCTTTGATAAGCTGAGATCATAAATTGTCTAAAATTGATAATGATGTGATTATTAAGCACAGTATTTCTTGTTTAGTCACTAAACAACATCCTTTTGAGTAATACTGTACAGTCCTCACTTTGCAAGTCTCTGATATGCATGAATTTCAGTTACTGCAATTTAAATAACACTGATCCCTCAATATGGTTCAAATTTCAGTTGCTATGATACACTAACCAAATAACTGTATAAAGTACAAACTTTGCTGTGAGGTCTTCAAGCCACATATTACTATGTAAATAACAGATGCATGTCATGATCAGTGACCGTGGACGTCACTTCTTTTAAAGTCTACTGATGACTGGTCACTGTACATCTGTTATTTGATTCATTCACGTACAGCAAAGTAGGTAGTTGTACAGTCTGAGTATCCCTTATCCAAAATGTTTGGGTCCAGAAGTGTTTTGGATTTTGGATTTTTTCAGATTTTGGAATATTTGCATTATATTTACAGGTTGAGCATCCCTAATCTGGAAATCTGGACTCTATAATGCTCTAATGAGGATTTCCTTTGAGTATTGTGTTGACTGAGTTGCAGATTTTGGAGCATTTCAGGGTTTGGATTTTCACATTGAGAATATTCAACCTGTATTGCCTCCTTTTCTCTCAGTGACAAACCCATGTAACATTTTACAAAAATGGGTAATTGAAAGAGGAAATTGGCCACTGAAGCTGAAAGTATAGCAAAGAAACAAAAAGTGGTAATGCTGAAAATGACATTTGAACCAAACATAAATTGAAGAAATAGCCGACTATGAGAATGTTGACACTGCTGCCATTTGAGAGACCCTAGATATTTAGCCAGAGGAACTGGTGAAGGTGAACTTGTTGACATAAATGAAAAAAGTGATTGTGACAAAAGATTGAAGATGTCCCAGAGGATATGATGCTGTCAAAAATCCTCACATTAATGGAACTTTCTTGACTGAAAGTGCAAACGATAAAATGTTGGAAGCCAATCCAAACTTGGGCAGTTTGATACTTCACCAAGGTATAGAAAAGATGCTCCATATTATACATTATACAATGAAAACAAGATGGCAAAAGCTGTTCAAGCTACTCTGATAAGGTTTATATAAAGAAGTAAAACACTTTAAATCTTAATGTTTCTAATGTTTTCAATTAGAGTACTATAAAATACTAGTTTTACTGCTTTTTAAAAAATTTCCCTATGTATTATAACCACCAGAATTTTTAAAATTTTGACAAAAAATTTTAAAGGTCACAATATAATCATAATTTTCACCATCGATTAACTTCATGTTGCATGGTTTCAGCTTGCACGGTCATTTCTGTGGTCTCACGCTGCAGGACAAAGTGAGAATACAAATACAGGATAAAATACTGTCTGTATTTGTGTCTGAGGAAAAACACTGTAGTCGTAATCTCTCAACAGTTTTACTTTTGATAAGATGTTAAAGATTTCATTTCATGTTAAAGGTATCATTATAAAGTTCAAAATTCGTATCTAAAAGGTTAAAAATTTGCTTTTTCCTACTCCTTCCCCCAACTTAAAAAAGTAAAGCCTAATAATGTATTCTTTTTTAGACCAACTGAAGAAGAAGCTGAACAGTTACTGCAGTTGATGACAAGCCGTCCTCCTGCTACACCAGCTGGCGTTCGCTTTGTTTCACTTTCCTTTTGTATGCTACTGGCCTTTTCTACACTTGTCAGGTACCTAGCTGTATAAATTGCTCTATTTTCTTAAGATCTGCTTTATTTACTTATTAAAATTCATGTGTAACATTGGATTTAGAGCTTACTACAAAAATTGGCCTAGGTATGGATAGTCATAGTATTTTTTAATAAAAAGATGTCAGTAGCATCTACTGTATGTCATTTATCTTATTTTATCAAACATTTATCAAAGTTTCATATGTACATTGTTTAGAAGAGTCAAAATAGTTCTTCAAAATTTGTTAACACTGATAGCAGTCCTTCCTTCCCTCCTTATTTCTGCTTTCCTAGTAGCAGTGTCTAATTCTTTTTGCTGATTCTTTTGGCTGTTGCTACTGTATATTTAATAGCAATCTTGTATTTGATATATCTTGATCTTTTGTTTGTAGGTGTTATTTATTGAGTTCCTACTAGGAAAGATTAGAAATTAGTTCTTTCTTCTTTCTGTCTGTCCTAAACACATCTACATATCTTTTCTATCTTCCCATTCTCCTAGCGTAGTTATAATAATTTTGATTAGGTGAGTATATGCTGTTTATATTAATATTATGATTATGTAAGCACTACTAAAAGTTTAATGATATGGTAGTGGATTGGTTACTTTCTTCCCTGCCAGTTTCTTTTTTTTGAGACAGAGTCTCACTCTGTTGCCTGGGCTAGAGTGCCGTGGCGTCAGCCTAGCTCACAGAAACCTCAAACTCTTGGGCTCAAGCGATCCTCCTGCCTCAGCCTCCCAGGTAGCTGGGACTACAGGCATGCACCACCATTCCTGGCTAATTTTTTCTATGTATATTTTTAGTTGTCCAGCTAATTTCTTTCTTTTTTTTTTAGTAGAAACGGGGTCCTGCTCTTGCTCAGGCTGGTCTTAAATTCCTGAGCTCAAACGATCCGCCCGCTTCAGCCTCCCAGAGTGCTAGGATTACAGGCATGAGCCACCACGCCCGGCCATTCCCTGCAAATTTTTTTTGGATTAATAATTGTCCTGTTTTTTTTTTTAGAGACAGGGTCTCGCTTCACTGCCCAGGCTGGAACGCAGGGGTGTGATCATAGCTCCCTGCAGCCTCGAACTCCTGGGCTCAGACAATCCTCCTGCCTAAGCCTCCCAAAGTGCTGGGATTGTAAGCATGAGCCACCAAATCCAGCCTGTTTTTTGTTTTTAATTTGCTTGGTGTTCCATATATCATTAATGCAACCTCAAACTCTATGCCAATCTAATCTTCTCTCAAGATGTTCTGACTTGGCTGGGTGCGGTGCCTCACACCTGTAATCCTAGCACTCTAGGAGGCTGAGGTGGGTAGATTGTTTGAACTCAGGAGTTCGAGACCAGCCTGAGCAAGAGCAAGACCCCGTCTCTACTAAAAATTAGAAAGAAATTAGCTGGACAACTAAAAATATATATATATAAAAATTAGCTGGGCATGGTGGCGCATGCCTGTAGTCCCAGCTACTCAGGAGGCCGAGGCAGGAGGATTGCTTGAGCCCAGGAGTTTGAGGTTGCTGTGAGCTAGGCTGATGCCACGGCACTCACTTTAGCCTGGGCAACAGAGCAAGACTCTTTGTCTCAAAAAAAAAAAAAAAAAAAAAAAAGAAAGATGTTCTGACTCATTAGGTGACATTTCATCTTCCCAAGGAAATGTCACCTGTAGCATTTTGCACTGCTCTAGTCTGGAGTGGTTACTGGTTATACGCGGTGGTACACAGCTCTCATCCTGGCTCTTCACCATCATTTTGGGGATGTACTTCACCTCTCCTTTTTTGGCCTGTTTCCTATATCTCATGTCTTCATCTTTTTTCATTTGCTCTCATTTTGCTTCTTTAGAATGGGTATGTGTGAGATAAATTCTTTTGAGAGTGAGTATTTCTGAAAATGTCTTTATTCTCCTCTGACATTTGATTGATAGTTGATGGAGTATAGAATTCTAAGTTGTCTGTAATTTCCTTTGAGAATTTTGAAGGTGTTGCTACATTGTCTTCTAACTTCCAGTGTTGTAGAGAAGTCTGACATTGTGACTCCTGGTCCTTTTTGTGTCCTATTCTTTTTTAATATGGGAACTGGCAGGATTAGCTTTTGTCTCTAGTGTTTTGAGATTTCTGGATGATGTGCCTTATGCTGAGTCTGTTGTTGTCTGTTGTCCCAGGTGTTTGGTAAGCCCCTTTAACCTGGGAACTAATATGTCCTTCATTGCTAGGAAATTTTCATGAATTAATGTGTTGGTAATGTCTTCCCCTTGGTTGTTTTGTGTTTAAAATTTCCTTTTATTTGGAATTGGACTTTTTGAAATGATCATCTTTTCTTATCCTTTCTTCTTTACTTTTGCTTTGTTCTATTTTTTATAAACAGCTTTATTGAGATATAATTTATATACCATAAAATTTACCCATTTAAAGTATACAATTCAGTGGTTTTTAGTATATTTATAGAGTTATACAGCCATCAACATAATCTAATTTTAGAACATTTTCATCACTCCAGAAAGAAACTGCTTATTCTACCTTTTAGGATTTGTCCTTAACTTTGTCTTCAAATCCTATTCAGTGTTTAATTTCTAAGAGGTTTTTTTTGTTCTCCGATGTTTCTTCTTTATAGTGTCTGTTGCTCCGTAGTGACATGATTTCTTTGATGTTAATCATAATGATTTTGAAGGGATTTTATTTGTATTGCCTTTCTTTGGCCTTTTTTTGGTCTCTATTTTTAAAGAGGCTTTTCTCAGGTGTTTAATATTTCTTGATTGTTCATATTTAAGAATAGGAAACCAAAAAGCATATTAGAACTTCTAAATTCATAGTTGGGTCTTTGGGAAACTCTTGGGTTTATCAGAGTTCTAGAGAAGAATATAGTCTTACCTGGAAAGTGAAGACCTGTCTAGAAACCCTTAAACAAAGTTAAAAAGTGTGGGTTAAGGGCCGGTAGATCTCAACCTGTAGTGCAATCACTGACTGAATTCTCCTGCTTTCAGAATGGTGCTCCAGATATACCTGGTTGTCCCTTAATTCAGATGTACTGTTTTACCATCTTCAGAGAATAAATCTCCAATCTTCTCTCTACTCAGGAAGTGCTAGTCATCTAGCTGTGTAGAATGAAGGGGGTGATTTGGAGGTCTACTGTTAATACTTACATAGACTGTCAACCTTTTATTTTGGTCTTTGTCTTCACTCTCCCTCTGGAACTGCCTGGAGCTGTCTGTTCATGAGCCCTTTGGGAATTCTGTGGTATAAAATGGACTGGTTTTCCCTTCTGCCAGTTTAGTATTCTGCTTCCTCAGGTCTGCTCAGTCAGTTGCCACTCATCTGTATGTTCTCTAACTTGCAGTATTTTGTAGTGGTGTGCCTCCTCAATATCCTATGCATTTATGCCTTGAAAATCCCTTTAATATAGTTTTAGTGGGATTATAGGAGAGTGTAAAATTAGGTACAGGAAGTGCTTTCTTTTCTCTTTACCTGAAGTACTTTCTAAACATTATCTCAAATTATTTCTATAAGCTCGGTATTTTTGTCCATATTTTATAGGTAGGAGAACTAAAGTTTAGAAGGATTAAGTTTCTTGTTGAAGATCACACTACCTGAACTTAGTGGAGATGGGAGTCCCATTCAGGCCTGGCAGACTCTATAGGCTGTAATGTTTTTACTTTGTAATATTGTCTTCTATTCATTCAATAAAAGTCTAGGTATGGTTGAAAATGACCTTTTAAATTTTCTTAGCTTAGGGTATTAGGAGAAGTGCACTTTTCAGTTGCTTTCTGTTTCACCTGTGTTCATTGCAGTGAAGTGGAAAGAGATCAGTGAAAATTGTTTTCACAAGTCAAAGTCAGCTTATACCTTTCAATCTAAAATCTAGGAATTCTCTTTAAAAAATCATTGATATTATTATATTTTAAAACCATTTTTGATATCGGGGGTGAGCCGATGGCTGTTCTTTTTCTTTGTATGATTAATGATAATTTATTTCTCTATAATTTTGAGTTCTACTCAAAAGTTTTCTATAAATTAGACTTCATTTTTCAGGTAATAGATGGACTAACTTGTTACTGTCTAGTACTCAGTTTTTGGCTTTTTGATGCTTAAATTTTTTTTTGTTGTTGTTGAGACAGAGTCTCACTGTGTTGCCCGGGCTAGAGTGCCATGGCGTCAGCCTAGCTCATAGCAACCTCAAACTCTTGGGCTCAAGCAATCCTCCTGCCTCAGCCTCCAGAGTAGCTGGGACTACAGGCATGCGCCACCATGCCCGGCTAATTTCTTCTATATATTTTTAGTTGTCCAATTAATTTCTTTCTATTTTTAGTAGAGACGGGGTCTCGCTCTTGGTCAGGCTGGTTTTGAACCCCTGAGCTCAAACAATCCGCCCGCCTTGGCCTCCCAGAGAGCTAGGATTACAGGCGTGAGCCACCGCGCCCGGCGGATGCTTAAATTTTAATACTAGTTTTTTTCTGTGTAAAATTAGTATCAGTTGTTATCTAGTTCTGTGGTCCCCAGCCCCCAGGCTGTAGACTGGTACCAGTCTGTGGCCTATTAGGAACCAGGCCGCACCGCAGGAGGGGTGAGCCAGTGCAGCTTCATCTGTATTTACAGCTGCTCCCCATAGCTCACGTCACCGCGTCAGCTCCTGTCAGATCAGTGGCGGCATTAGATTCTCATAGGAGCGAGAGCCGAACTGTAAACTGCGCATGCGAGAGATCTAGGTGGCACGCTCCTCGTGAGACTCTAATGCCTGATGATCTGAGGTGGCGCTGAGATGGTGATGCTGGTGCTGGGGACTGGCTTCAAATACAAATTATCATTAGCAGAGAGGTTTGACTGCACAATAAATGTAATGCACTTGAATCATCCTCAAACCCCCCTCCCTGCCTCCGCGGAAATACTGTCTTCCATGAAACGGGTCCTTGGTGCCAAAAAGGTTGGGGGCCACTGATACAGTTCTTTTAACATTTTAATCCCAAAAGGCTTTTGCTTTTCTGAGAAACGTGAGAAAGTGTACTGTCTCTAACCTGTAAATGCAGTAACTAAGACCTTGAGAGAGTTTGACTATTTGGATTCATGAAAAAAAGCAAATTTCTTCATTCTTGAGCCTTAGAACTGCTTCATATCTCAATGGCAGTTAATGGCCCAGTTCAGCAAGTCATTAATTAGAGTTGCAAGATATTTCAAAATAGGGAAGGAAAAATAATTTCAGAATGTTTTCTTATTCATATGCTAGTATATTTAATTTAAATCAGTGACATTCTGGTATGTTTTATATAGTACTCCTGAACAGGAGCAGCTAATGGTGGTGTGGCTAAGTTGGATGATAAAAGAAGAAGCCTATTTTGAGAGGTAAGATGACTTGATTTGTTGCAATTGGTTGAGAAAGCTTTTTTTATTCTCTCTTTGGAATTTCATATTTTCTTTTTTTGTTTCAACAGTACTTCAGGTGTCTCTGCCTCTTTTGGGGAGATGCTATTATTGGTGGCTATGTACTTTCATAGCAACCAACTCAGTGCTATCATTGACTTGGTCTGTTCCACTTTAGGAATGAAGGTAATTTTCTTTTAACTTCTTTCTGAAAGAAGGTATTTCTAAGCTGGGAATTTTGTTATAGTATAAATTCAATAGATTGTTGTTTACTCAAGTAATTTTAGTTGAATAGTTTGAAGTTTTATCAGGAGCACTTAAATGCATTTTAAAAACATTTGTTTATAAGGGTAATAGATATTCAGTGCAGAGAGCTTGGAAAGCACAGAAAAGGAAAAAATATCTTATAATTCCATCATCCAGAGATATCTGGTATACTACTGTTAACATTGTGGTGTCTGTTCCTTTAGAATGGCATGCATATTTTGTAATTTTAAAAAACTTGCTAATATATAGGTAACAGTTTCTCATATCAATAAATATTCTAATATAGCATAATTTTTAATAGCTTCATAGTAGTCCACCATTTGGACTGATCATGATCATCTTGATAGATCCTTTATTATTTCCCATGTAGATTTTCCAATTTCTGTATAATGCTTAGGTGAATATCCTCGTTTATATATATATACATACAGGCACTCACATATCTATATCTTCATACATTTGTCAGATTATTTCCTTAGGATAAAATTCTAGAAGATAATTACTAATTGAAAAAATATGACTATCTTAAGGTCATCTTAAGGTGTTTTATTAGTATTGACATGATCTTTCGGAAATATTATAGCAGTTTAACTGTTCTCATTAGCGAATGAGAACTATTTTCCTAAACTCTAGACATCTTTGAGCATTACCATTCTTTTTAATCTTTGCAAATTTGATTGATGAAGAATGGTCTCATTTATTTTGCATTTCTTTGATTAAGTAAAGTTATAGTTGTTTTTACTTTTCTTTCTTTTTGAGACAGGGTCTTGCTCTGTTGCCCGGGCTCGAGTGCAATGGCATCATCATAGCTCACTGCAACCTCAAACTCCTAGGCTCAAGCAATCCTGTCCTCAGCCTTCTGAGTAGCTGGGACGACAGGTGTGCATGTTACCATGTCAGGCTAATTTTTCTATTTTTCTTGTAGAGATAGGGTCTTGCTGTGTTGCTCAGGCTGGTCTTGAACTCCTGGCCTCAGGCAATCCTCCCATCTTGGCCTCCCAAAGTGCTGGGATTACAGGCATGCGTGAATGCACTCAGCCGAAATTTTCATTTTTAAAATGTGTTGGCCAGGCGTGGTGGCTCACACCTGTAATCCTAGCACTGTGGGAACCGAGGTGGGAGGATCGCTTGAGGTCAGGAGTTTGAGACCAGCCTCAGCAAGAGTGAGAAACCATTTCTACTAAAAATAAAAAGAAATTAGCTGGGCAAGTAAAATAGAAAAAGTTAGCTGGGAGTGGTGGCATAAATCTGTAGTCCCTGTAACGCGGGAGGCTGAGGCAGAAGGATCACTTGAGCCCGGGAGTTTGAGGTTGCTGTGAGCTAGGCTGGCGCCATGGCACTCTAGCCAGGGCAACAGAGCAAGACTCGGTCTCAAAAAAAAAAAAAAAAAAAGGAATCCATGTGTTTTGGCTGATTGATTTCTTTTGTGAAAAATTTATCAGAATCCCAATTTTTCTGTAGGGATTTTTATTTATTTTTCCTATCACTGATTTAAAAGGCATAAAAGAGCCGGGCACGGTGGCTCACTCCTGTAATCCTAGCACTCTGGGAGGCTGAGGCAAGTGGATTGCTTGAGGTCAGGAGTTCAAGACCAGCCTGAGCAAGAGTGAGAACCCATGTCTACAAAAAATAGAAAAATCACCCTGGCATGGTGGCGTGCGCCTGTAGTCCCATGTATTCCAGAGGCTGAATTAGGAGAATTGCTTGAGCCCAGGAGTTTGAAGTTGCAGTGAGCTATAATGACACCACTGCACTCTACCCTTAGTGATAGAGTGAGATCCCATCTCAAGAAAAAAAATAAATAAAAATAAAAATATTATTTACTAAGTACTTTTTATATTGGTTCTGTTTCTGAGGAAAAACACACTTTAATGTTGGATTTGAGAAGCCACTTCTGAAACAGAGTATAGTACTTGAACATTTGAACATTAATATTATGTGTCACAGCCATTTTATTAATAGATAAATCACCAGAGTTGTGTTTCATATATTATATTTTTATATGCTGTTGGAATTCTTTTGGTTATTTTAGATTGTAATTAAGCCAAGCTCCTTGAGCAGGATGAAGACCATCTTCACACAGGAAATTTTTACTGAGCAGGTACTTTTTTTTATTCTTAGGTATCTATTTAACTTTCTTTAAGAACTTATCTTTGGCTGGGCGTGGTGGCTCACGCCTGTAATCCTAGCACTCTGGGAGGCTGAGGCAGGTGGATCGCTCAAGGTCAGGAGTTCGAGACCAGCCTGAGCAAGAGTGAGACCCCCGTCTCTACTAAAAATAGAAAGAGGCCGGGCGCGGTAGCTCACGCACGCCTGTAATCCTAGCACTCTGGGAGGCCGAGGCGGGCGGATTGCTTGAGCTCAGGAGTTCGAGACCAGCCTGAGCGAGAGCGAGACCCCGTCTCTACCAAAAATAGAAAGAAATTAATTGGACAGCTAAAAATATAGAGAAAAAATTAGCCGGGCATGGTGGCGCATACCTGTAGTCCTAGCTACTCAGGAGGCTGAGGCAGTAGGATCGCTTGAGCCCAGGAGTGTGAGGTTGCTGTGAGCTAGGCTGATGCCACGGCACTCACTCTAGCCAGGGCAACAAAGTGAGACTCTGTCTCAAAAAAAAAAAAAAAAAAAATAGAAAGAAATTATCTGGACAACTAAAAATATATATATAGAAAAAGTTAGCTGGGCATGGTGGTGCATACCTGTAGTCCCAGCTACTCAGGAGGCTGAGGCAGGAGGATCGCTTGAGCCCAGGAGTTTGAGGTTGCTGTGAGCTAGGCTGATGCCACGGCACTCTAGC
>CAUYSK010052690.1:0-13896 GCA_963575035.1 Avahi laniger
AGAAAAAATTAGCCGGGCATGGTGGCACATGCCTGTAGTCCCAGCTACTCGGGAGGCTGAGGCAGGAGGCTGAGGCAGGAGGATCGCTTGAGCCCAGGAGTTTGAGGTTGCTGTGAGCTAGGCTGACGCCATGGCACTCTAGCCCGGGCAACAGAGCAAGACTCTGTCTCCAAAAAAAATAAAAAACCAAAATCTCCAGGTGAGTTGTAGGCATATTAAAGTTTGAGAAACATTGTTTAGAGTTCCCATTGCTACAGAAATGTGAGAAATATCACACCATGCAATAAAGTTGAATACATAAAGAAATTTTCTGTGAAGAAGACAGGAGTAGAAAAGAATGGAAGATAAAATGTTTTTTTGCAATATTAAGGCATAATTATCACATTATTAACAATCTAATTAAGAGTAGTTTTCAAATAAAAGTTTGAACATTTTAAAACTTGCAATAACACTCCTTGTTCCAAACAAATACTATTTATAGACCACACCGTCCACTGGCAATAGTTACACCTCAACTGGGTAACACAAATCCACCCTGTCATCTCCAGATAACTCGAGTTGTGTCCACTGAGCTAGTGTGTACGTTGAGGGGGAGTCCTTGTGAAGTAATGAAGAAACAAGGGACGTGATGGCAAGATAAAAAGGGATCATTTACAGGGATGACACCCTGCTGGGGGCCTTCAAGTGTTATGTGAACACCTCTGCATAGTTTCAAAGGATTATTTGGAAATAGTAATATTTACTGCCAGAAAAACTAATTCTCTACATGCTGTGCAAACATTTTCTTCTCTGTCCCTTGTTCTTGGCCTGCTTTCAAAGCAAAAGCATCTAGCTGTCTTCCAGTATAATGATTCCTTGCTTAATGTATCTTTTGAAAACAAAGCTCCGGTATAATGAAGGCAGCCATATTGAAAACAAATGAACTCTGAAGCCAACCAGCAGCCCTGGCATGTCTTATAGGGCTCATCAGCAATGCAATTGCTAATCTGCTCAAATGCATCATAGCAGGGACAAAATCAACTCCTTCACAGCCTCTATTTATTTATTCTGAATTAAGTGGGCATTAGGCAAAATGACAAAACCAGAAAACTGTTTTCAGATTATATGTGCTTCCTTTTCAGTACTCTTGAACCTGTCTAAGACCTACGCATCACACATGAGAACTTAACGTTTACAAGCGTGTTCCCCCTAACGAACCTGTAGCATAGTTAAGAGAATGAATAATTCCCATTCAAAAGGGGGCTCATAAAACCGAACCATTTTGTGCAAGGTCACACTACAATGAAGTACAGAATTCTATTCTGTCACTTACTAGCTGTGTGACCTTTAGTAGATTATTTACCATTTCTAGGCTTCAGGTGCCTCATCTATAAAAGGAAGGAAACAGTCATACTTATTTCATAAGAATAGTTTAAGAACTAAATGAGAAAAGTACACATAAAACAATTAGAATACCACCTGGCACCCAGTACACAATAAATATTATTTATTTGATTACCCTAGTCCAGTGCTTTTCCAAATTGTCTTCCTACTCTAACTTCCTCTCCATTTCCAAAGCCGGAAAGGAAATTATACTAGTCATTTGTACCTGCTGATAGAGGACTCTAGTGTGAATGAGTCATAGGTAACTTCAATCAGACATAGGTGTTTCATATCTTTCCTAATTATGAAATGACATTATCTGTCAAACATCAGCACATATTAAATATTTTGGACAGAATTAGGGTGGAGGAATTGAGCTTACATTCCCCAACAGGCAGAGCCTGAAGATAATCCTAATCTAGATCTCTGGAGAGACTGAAGAAACTAAGAGAGTAAAAGAGAATGGTCTTTCCCAGGCAAAATCATTCCACATAATTTATGTAGATATTCTACCCGTAAAGAGGTATAGCATAATTCCTTACTCCTTAAGTGTGGGCTGTGCATAGTGACTTCCTTCCCTCCCTACAGTATGGAAAGGGAGGGAAAAAGAGTAACTTTAGAGTAGGGAAACTTCACACAAACACTACCTCTGCCAAGCAATCAAGGCCAGTGATAAATCATGTTAATAATATGCACCCTTGATATGTGATAAAAGTGACACTTTACCTCTGTGATCTGTCTCCCAAAACACACCCATAACCCAGCCTGATCATGAAAAACACATCAGATAAATCCCAATAAAGGGACATTGTACAAAATATCAGACCAGTGCTCCTCAAAACTGTCAAGGCCACCAAAAACAAAGAAAATCTGAGAAACTGTCACAGCCAAGAGACATGACAACTAAATATAACAAGGTATCCTAGTTGGGATCCTGCAACACAAAAAAAGATATCAGGTAAAAACTAAGGAAATCTGAATAAAGTATGGACTTTAGTTAATAATATATCAATACTGGTTCATTAATAGTAACAAATGTGCCATACTAATGTAAGATGCTAATAATAGGGGAAACTGAGTGTGGGGTGTATGGGAACCCTCTGTACTACCTTTACAATTTTTCTGTAAATCAAAAAAAATTTTTTAAAACAAATTTTATTTTAAAAGAAAGAAAAAAAGAAAGGTCTACAGCCTCCACTCCCACAGACCCATTCCCACCCCAAGGGCAAGCTTACAGTTCCTAAAGGTGAGGCCTACAGCTGCTGAGGAGCAGAAACTATTGTCCAGCTTCTTCCAAACAAGGGGACCAGGCCTCCGCCACAGCCTTCTCCTTCCTGTCCCATGTCAGGCTACGTAGGCTTCCTCCCCACCCTTAACCCTGCCCTATGCTCTGAAGCTACCAGACATATATTTCCATCTTGTACTTAACTGATAACATTCCCTCACACTACGTCAAGTAGTATCAATTCCCCTAAAACACACCCCATGTCTTCCTTTGCTGAAGAGGAACACTGCCACTTGGTCAGTGGAGCCTGCACAACACGTTCTCCTGGACAACTCCTGCTAATGTAACTGCCCTCTCCAGGGGAGGCACGGCTTGAGCTCCGCGCCTTTGGCTCCCTCACCGATGGAGCAGTTCACAAAGAGACCTGGAGAATCCCCCCAAGATCTAACTTAGCACATTGGCAAACTTCTGTAAACCAAGTCAGAAGTTCTTTTTCTTCTCATCTCCTGGAATCATTAAAATGTAAAATTGGAAGCTTCATCCCTTCAATTAATAAAGCAAAAACTAAGACCCAGAAAGATGCTGTAAGCTGTTGGATGCTACAAAGCTAATTGAGAGAGATGGGATTAGAACCACGTGTTCAGAGAATTAGTCTCTAAGTACCACTGGATGAAAAGCTGAAATGATCTGAGGGAAAACAGAGTGAATACGTTGTCCCCAGAATAAAATATGCAAATAAAGTTATAGAAGTTCTGGATGAATATTGTCAAAGGAGGGGGAAAAAAACAGAATGAAGGGATATGCACTCTGCTTAAAAATAGGTTGTGAGATCATTGATTTATCTCTGATTTGCCAAAATCACTTTGAACATAATTGCTTATGTCATAAGAATGAGCTTTTCATTTGTGACAATAAAGAAAGCTAAACATGAGGTACTACCAGGCCATGATAAAATTATTTTTATGGCTTGAGAAATACTATGTGAAGACCTAGTCTCAGTCTTTGGGGATCTTGTAGAATTAAGACATTACCAAGAGATGCATCAAGTCCAAAGTAAAGCAACTACATTTGATTATTAAATGGTGATGTTGCAGATTTACCTTCTTTTTCTCTGCCAACAAGAAACTCATAACTCTTTCCAAATGAAGAAAAATGTAGACTCAACTAAGTGTGAAACATTTTAATAATAATAAGATAAGGTAGACGTAAAATGAGTGTAACTCTATAGGCATTTACTGTGTCCTTGGTTGGGTTCTAAGGGCATATATGTATTAATATTAACTCATTGAATCCTCAAACCCTATGCAATAAAGTTTTTTTATTATTCAAACTTAGAAATACAAATAAAGAATGGAAGCAGAGAGATGAGAAAACTTGTCCAAGATCATACAGTTAGCAAGTGGTGAGTCAAGAAATAGACTAACACAGTCTGGTTCTCTTACATTAAACTCCATTGACAGTCACCATGGACTACTTTACATTCTTAATTATCTTCTTTAAAGTGTATTAGTCTTACTTTCCCTAATTCTATGGTACGTTCTTTAAAAGCAAGGAGTCTATTTTATATATCTCTTTGTATCATCAGTATTTTCTGCACCATTTTACACACATTATGTTGATGGGGATGACTGGACCATCTTCTTAAAGAACCTGGTGAGTATAAGATTTTTTAACAATATATAAATACAGGCCAGGCCCGGTCCAGTGACTCACACCTGTAACCCTAGCACTCTGGGAGGCTGAGGTGGGAGGATCACTTGAGGTCAGGAGTTTGAGACCAGCCTGAGCAAGAGCGAGACCCTGTCTCTACAAAAAATAGAAGTTGTCCCACCTACTCAGGAGGCTGAGGCCAGAGGATCACTTGAACCCAGGAGTTTGAGGTTGCAGTGAGCTATGATGACACCACTGTACTCTACCCAGGGCAACAGAGTAAAACTCTGTCTCAAAAAACAAAAAAAAAAAAAAGGAAACAATGTATAAATATATGCATATTTGTCATGGGACTTAAAATAACTTTCTCAAAATAAATTAGACAACTTTGGTATTCTAATAACAAAAACTAAGCTGATGGCCCAGAAGAATTACTGCAGTTTTCAAAACTATCCAACGTTTTAGACAGAGCCACAAACTCTGGGAGAATATGACCTGGCATGTTACATGAATCAACTAAAAGAAACTCTATAACTTGCAAGACACAATAGAGGTAACTGAGGTTCAGCTATACCTGGCTGTGTAATTTTCGATGAAGTCTTCCAACATTTCTGAGTCTCAGTTTACTCATCTTTAAAATGGGAATAATAAAACTTACCCTCTTCCCTCTCAGGTTGTTGTAAGAATCGAATTACATGAGGTTGTGATAGCCCTTCCTAAACAGAAAGCACCAGATAAATGTACAGTACTTGTAGAATAAAGCGAGCAACACGCAGGTACGAATGTGTGGAGCATCAAAAGTAACTGACTTGTATTAGCAGTCAGTTTGATAGCCTGGGAAATCATGGACTCTCACTTCAAAAAGACCTCAATTCAAATCCCCATTCTACTATTTATTAGCTGAAGGACCTTGAACAAGTTGCTTAAATATCTCTGAGCCTCAGCTTTTTCAATGATATAATGAAGAAAATAACACCTATCTCACAGGGATACTATGTAAGAAGCACCGGGTACCTAACGAACACAACAAATGTTATTCTGTGACTTCATACTGATGATGATAAAGTTATTTTACTCAAAGCACAAAAGAGAAAAGTTATGTATCAGTCCTTCCAGGGTTTACCATAACCACATTAAAATATAGAAAGAATAAATTAACTAAGTGTTTATTAAGTTCTATTATATGCATACTACCCTTCCAGATGTTTCAGGGAGGATTCAGAATTTTGTATATCAACCTTTTGGAGAAACAATATAAAAATGCTGTATGTCAGTCAGAGGTTCTCAAACCTGTTTGAGAGTCTGATGAAAGCAATAGTACTTCTCCCCAAGGAAAACTACAAAGCTTTTAGGAGACAATAAAGGAGATACTGGAGAATATTTTCATGACCTTGGGGTAGGGATAGTATTCTTCACCAAGGGTGAGGGGAGACATAAATTATAAAGGAAAAGATTCATACTTTCATCTACATTAAAATGAATAATTTGCGCATCAAAAGAAACCAAAGAGAAAAAATAAGCCACAGAGAGGAAGAAAATATTAGTAACATTTATAACCAACAAAAGCTGAGATTCCCAGGTAAATAGAGAAAACTAATAAATCAATAAAAAATAAAAGACAAAAAGTATGGCGCATTTATACAATGAAAACAAAAAATTACAGCTACGTGTAACAATATAAATAAATCTTACGAACTTAATGTTGAGTGACAAAAGCATGGCACTCAGTCTGAAGCAACAATGTTAGTATAAATAACATTATTAGCAGCCTTTGTCTTCCCTTTTCCCTTCACCCTGCTCCCCCAGGTCACTGGGGCGACTCTACTTGATTTGCCTGGGACTGAAGAGGGGGTTTCCTGGGGTGGGGAACTTTTAGTTTTAAGAGCTGAGAAAGTCCCAGGAAAACTGGAAAGAGTTGGTCACCTTATCGTCTGCCTATTCCGCCCTACTCTCTACTTCTTGCCCTTGGCTAGCGCTAAGGAGCACTAACACAGTGTTGGGACTCAGAAAACAATACCTTAAAATGAAGGCCTCAAAAGCAGGCTCAGAAGCACAAGTTTTTCTCTGACCTCCTCCTGTCTCACAGATCCATTCTCCCCTGAGGCTAGCCATAGAAACTAGAATCCTTCTTCCCCAAGGCAGGTCATAGAAACTAGAACTCCTGTTCCCCAAAGCCAGCCATAAGACCTAAAAATATTACTCTAACTTTCCCTCTCCCTTTCTGTGTAAAAAATGGCCATAAAGAAATTTTCTGACCTACCTGGTTTGACTGTAGGTCATAATACCCCCATTCCAGGGAAAGTTCTGCCCCATACCCAGGAGGAAAGAATGCATGCTCAGAGAGGCCAAGGAGAATCTAGACAGATAGGCCTTGCTGAGTGTCCCCACTGTCCCTTAGCATGAGATCATACCCTTTTGGTCCAATCATATTTCTACACAACTGTCCATACTTAGTTGAACCTAAGCATTAAAATGGACAATTTCCCCTGTATCTTTGGGTCTTCATTCTGGAGGGTCCCATGTTGTGAGTTGATTTTTCAGTAAACCTTCAGAAGGCAAGGGGAACTTGTCCCTTGGCCCCAACAAAACTAAACTTAATTGTGCAGATAGAGATGAAGAACATTCAATCAATGACACAAAGAAAAAAATCGAGAACAAAAAATGAAGTTGATTATAAATGCCGGGCTATATAAATCAACCATGAAATCTTTTAAGCTACTGAGAAAAATCCACAATGGAAATTAAGTACTATGTGATAGTCTGTGGCGATCTCCATGTTTATCTCATAGTTTTTCATCTTATCTGTTCAAAAGGACAAATTAGCCGATTGAACTATTTCTTAGAATTTAAGACTCAGTGGAGCGGGGTGATTTCTCTCTTAATTACATGGAGTTTGCAAAGATCATCACCCTTTTGAACCAGCAGCATCAATACCATCTCGGAACAGGTTAAAAATGAAAATTCTAGCCAAGCGTAGTGGATCGCACCTGTAATCAGCACTTTGGGAGGCTGAGGTGAAGGGATCATTTGAGGCCAGGAGTTTGAGACCAGCCTGAGCAAGAGTGGGACCCCATTGCCACAAAAAACAGAAAAGTTAGCCTGGTGTGGTGGTGTGTGCCTGTAGTACCAGCTACTCAAGAGGCTGAGGCAAGAGGATCACTGCAGCCCAGCAGTTTGAGGTTGCAGTGAGGCCACTGCACTCCAGCCTCAGAGACAGAGCAAGATCTTGTCTCAAAAAAAAAAGGAAAGATAATTCTCAGATCCCCATCCCAGATGAACCAAATCACATACACTGGGGAAGGGGCCCAGCAATCTACAATTGTACAATCCCTTCAGGCAATTCTGAGCCATGCAGCAAGTTTGAGAACCACTGAATTAGTATACCTATGTCCTCTCTCTTCCTTATTTGTAAGGGACACTCAGTGGATTAGTAAGACACCACAAGAATTTAGGTGTTGTGTCTAGCTTTTATACATACCACTGTATGTCAGGTTAGGCAATTAAGGATCTTGGATACACCATCAATACCATCAACAGTAAATATTTCAAATGGTACCAGATTCACGACACTTTAAAATCAGTGCGTGAAATGCAAACAGTGGTATCCTTTCTGCACCCATTTACCTTACACCTTTCCTATGTCTACTCATAATCTTGTGAATCATGAACTGCTATAGAATTAACCTTTGCTAAACTGACGTCAGCACTTGATTACTCCCCCTGCAATTCTGCAAAAAATCAACTGAGCTTTTCATTTTCATTTAGTGTCACATAGAAGGTATTTTATTATTTTAAAAGCTGGCAAACATAACAAATGTATTTCATAAAGAAGGTAAGCACCAAATCAATTATCATCCTCTGTTGTTAGATGAAATTGTGATTCCTCAAACTCAATTTTCTTTTAAAAAATACAGTTACTTTGTAAGGAGGCCCTACAAGGACTGTCTTTCTGTATTCAGATCCTGCCTGGGGCTCTTGGCCTTCTAATGAAAAGAACTCATTCCAGACATTTCATAATCTCAAGTCATTACTTGCTTTCTGCTGGGTTATTAAAATACAGGATGATTCCACTTATACAAAGTTTTAAAACAGGTAAAATTAAACAATATTGTATAGGGATGCATATGTGTATGGTAAAACTGTATAGAAAAGAAAAGAAATAATAATCACAAAAGTAAAAAAAATGGTTTCCTCTAGAGGAGAGAAGAGGCTATGTCTGGGAGGGATGGGAGTCCCTTTACAAGGAATTAATATTCTACTTCTTTCCTGGGCATGAATTACAAGAATTTTCACTTTAAAATCTACAAATTTTATATGCTCTTCCACATGTTGCAAAAATAAATAGATGCACTTACACACCACACCTAAACTTAGCAGGGAGAAAAGGAATTCACAGACTCCACCAAGTCCATAAATGCCAGGTTATGGGTATCAAGTTATATGAGATCAAAGAAAAGGAAAATCTTTAGATCGTAAAGTGGTAAAGGAGGGAGTGTTGAGAAAAGGAAAAATGGAAGATAAAAAGAAGACGCAGAAGAAAAATTGAACCTCTAGGTCAGTTCATACTCTCTCACTTGGAGTAGAGCAACATCCAGCACAGACTAACAAATGCCCAAGCTTGGTAAGGAATGTGACGGTGTCTGAAAAGCATGTTAACTAATGAAGGGAAAGAGGAGCACAGTTTGTAACTAAATGTAAATTATTAAATAATTTATCGCAAAAGAAATAAAACCAAAAATTGCAAGTTTAACCCTCTATCCACTCCGTAACATTGCTCCCCCCACAAGTCTGAAAGAAGAAAGGGCATATAAATGGTTAGAAGACTCCAATTTTGGAATGCAAAAAGTACACAATGTCTTGTCTCCGCAAAATATTATCACAGAACCTAGAAAAGCTTTTGCCAGCCTCGGGGAAATCCTGGAACTGGTAAAAAACAAGTTACAAAATGCTATTTCCACCAGCCTTGGGATAAATAAACATATTGCAACTAAATGATAAACATACATCTGGATCATAGCTAGTCTAAACTCCAATTACAGCTCTTAACAGTTGAGTCTCTTGTTAGAGAGTGAAGCTTTTGCTGAAGGTAACAGGAATCCGAGGTAGTCAGTCTACGCTGTTCGAATCAGTAAGTCAATGGCGGTACCTCTGTAGTTTTTTCATTGTACTCTTTCAAGAAGTATTTACTCATATCCAGCAATTATTCATTCATTATTTCACTAGGTCTGGTTTTACACTGAACAAAACTATCAGATATTTTCAAAACAATTGGTGTTCATGTAGACAAATGCCTTATAATTTGCACAGGGAATTATTTTTACGGTTCCAAGATTCTACTAAGGGCATCAAATTGACTATTTCTTCTTGATCTATTCAAGTTCTTTCCTTCTTCTCTCTTCAGGCCCTCCATTTGCTCCCCACAGACCCACTGTCTTCTCTAATTTTCCAGCTTTCTCTTAGCGGTTAAGGGAGCCGCACAGAAAAACTTCTCTATGGCTCTATGGAATATTCACTACATTCCACTTTCTAAAGAGGCTCTCAATGAATCATCAGAATCTTTCCCACTTCTCTATCTTCCTTTTGTTGTCGTCCCCCTAAGTTTGTTCTTCCCTCTTGTTTTCAGATAACTGGGATTACACAGTTGGAACCACAGGCCGAAGAATTTCCTCTCTATTATGTTAAATTGCAAAGCTGCCCAGGGAAGAGGGAAGGGGTGTGGATCTATACTTATTCACTCTTCCACTTACGTGACACACTATTTGATCCGTGCCGCTTTTGTGTACCCAGAAACACAATATCATAAAAGTAATTATAAGCCCTGGAATTATTCTCAGTGCAAAGGAATTGCCTTTTGTAATTCTATTATATACTCCGGACTTTTCTTTGGGGGCAGGGGTGGGCGTCTCACAAAATAAAGCAAATCGTATGGAAAACTAGTGAGTTCTGCTGGTGGGGGCAGGGAGGGGGAAACAGGTCCGAAGTTCACAGGACACGAAACAAGACTTGACTCAGTATCAGCACGTGCTTTGACCTGGCTGCGGCCGGGCGGGCAAACCCCTCGGGAGGGGTCGTTGTCCACCAAGACGGCCTCTGGCCGCTGAGCTCTCCACTGGCCTCTGACTCACCCAGAGATAAGAAATCACCCGGGCCACACGTTCCAAGCCCGCAGCTCCTCGATTTAGTTTCCACGGAAATTTTGGAGTTTCGGCTCCAGGGCCACTAGCAGGTAGAGACCCGTTTGAATTTCCTCCGCCTCGGCCCGAAAGTGAGGATAACGATGCAAAGGCCACGCTCCCTCCCTCTGGCCTCCGAGAGTTAAAGGTGCCGGTCCCATCCCGGAGGGCAGGGAGCTGAGCGGCCCCCGAGCGCCCAGCCGTCGGTCCCCCGTCCCTGGTTCCCGCTCGCTCAGCCCGCGCCCCGCGCCTCTCACCTGCGGCCGAGTGGCCCGAGAGCGCACGGCCCCGGGCGCGGCGCGGGCCACCAAGCTCGCGGCGATCGCGTAGCTCTTCCTCCTCGTCCTCCCGTCGCCGGCCCTCAGCCATGGGCGAGGCGCGGAGGCGCAGCCCGGGGATGGCCGGCGAGCTGCGGGCCCCGGCGCCCCGGTCCGCGGGCACCCGGCCCCCCGCGCCACCACCCTCGGCGCGGGGAAGGCGGCCCCCGGGAGAGGAGGTGGCGGCGGCGCAGAAACGGCCACCTCAGCGAACTCCACCTGCAGCCGGCGGGGGAGCGGCCGGGCGCGGGCCGAGCCGAATTCCCCGCCTCCTCGCGGCGCACCGGCGGCCTTTCTCCCTCGGCTCTCCCTGTCCCACTCTTCCCCCTTCCTCTGTCCCTGCCCCGCCCCGCCCGCAGAGTTCCAGCCGGGACCGGGCGGGTTCGGGCCGGGCCTCGCCTCCGCGGGGAGGGTTCACCGGCCACTGGGGCCGCCCCGCAGCCACACGCGCTGGGAACACCCGCTCGACCAAAACAAACGTGCACAAAATAAATAAACGGGATAGGAAGAGGGGAAAGAGGAGATGGCCTGGCCTCTTCCTGCCCTTTCACAATATTCCGGTGTCAACAGGAAACCCATTTGCTTGACACTTAAACAAAAGGAGGAGGAACCTGCCCTGAGCGGGACTTGGCGAGATGGGGAGCTGGGAGCAGCTGAACTTGGGAACAAACTTGGCTTGGAGCTGGGTCGAGTCTCTGCAATGCACGCTTTTTTCTTTCTCTTTTCACCTTCATAAAATCTAGCCTCGCTGGAGCACAGAGGCTAGTGAAACTACTTAGGGCAGTGAAACTACTCTGTTTGATACTATAACGATGAACACATGTTATTATGCATTTGTCCAAGCCTATAGAATGTACAACGCCAAGAGTGAACTCCAATGTAAACTATGGACTTTGGGTGATAATGATGTGTCAATGTAGGTTCATCAGTTGTAACAAATGTACCACTCTGGTGGAGGGTGTTGATAATGGGGGATGTGCATATGTGGGGCTGGGGAGTATGAGAGATCTCTGTACCTGCAGCTCAATTTTGCTGTGAGCCTAAAACTGCTCGTAAAAATAGTCTAATAAAAAAATTTGTTAAATAACAAATCAAGCATTGCTGTATTCCAGTTAATTTAAGGATAGGAAACGGCCCTGGAAGGACAGGAAGAAAACGTATTTAAAGAGCCCCATGCGTGATTAATTCTCTAGAGACTGGATTTGGGGAAGTGGTGGGAGCACAGGTTCTGGAGTCAGAAACTGTAATTTGAAGCCCTCAACTGTGCGTCCTTCCCCTGTGAAAGTATTTCAAAGCTGGAAAGAACTGTAACAAAAAGTTACGTGCATCTGTAAAATATACATCTTAGGTTCAACAGGTGCACATACATACTTTTACACAGAGAGGGGCAGATGCTAGAATCTCACAAAAAGATTACTTAAGCAGCAGGCAGAAACATTGCCTGGACATGAAACCTTAGGAAACTCCTGCGGGATGAACAGGCCTTTATCTTCAGCCTCTTGCTCAATTTCTGAGAGATTATGAGCGCTTCTAATGTTCAGTGTGTAAGAGAGAAAAAGAAGGGAGAAAGGGGTCACTGAAAATAGAATTGTGAGTTCTGTTTGTTTGCCTTTTCAATAGTGGTTGTTGCTGCCTGAGAAAATCTTTCCTCTTTTAAGCAGATAAGAACTACAGTCAATTTTGTGGAACTGAGGTAATCCACAAGTTAAAACTTTATTACTGCATAAGCAGTTAAATCAGTAGACACTTGGAGACTGGAAATTAAACCAGGAAAAACAAACAAATAAACAAACAGTGGTTCTGGACCTTTAGAGTTGTTTTAAGTGTTTGGGTAACACTTTAAATGAAAGCTATTTGTCACTTGCTTTCAAGGATGAATAATTTGGAGGCCCCTACCTTGACAACAGCACAGCTTCACTAAGCTATTGGGGTCAGTCTCTACTATTATTCAGAATCTTAGTTGGGAAAGGCCTGAAAGTTGTTCTGGATCCCCCATCCAATCAGAGCTCTGGGAATCCACATCCTTTTTTGGGGGCACATGCTCAAGCCCATTCTACATTCAGCAAACATTTATTGTAACCACTGGGTGCCCAGTACCACGCTAAGTGCTGTGGGGAGACTCAAAAGAAGGAAAGAGGCCTGGCATACTGGCGATACCACCTGTAGTCCCAGCACTTTGGAAGGATCGCTTGAGCACAGGAGTTCAAGGCCACAGTGTACTATGATCACACCACTGTGTTTCAGTCTGGGCAACAGAGTGAGACCCTGTCTCAAAAAAAAAAAGAAGAAAAGAAATACTCACGATCAGCTTCCCTATGTTAGGTGCTTTTCACTAACATCTTCTCATTTTAAATGAACAAAACATGTTTCCTGTCCTCCAATGACAGAGAAATCTATCCAGTTTACCACAAAACAAGGCAAAATTTGGTAAGTTCTGTATTCAATGGGGAAGAAATTGTCTTTACAACTGTATATCCTCATACAAAAGAATGAATTTGAACCTCTGTCTCATACCATGCACAAATATTAACTCAAAGTGGATTATAGACATAGATGTAAGAGCTAGAACTATAAAACTCTTCAAAGAAAACATAGGATTAAATCTCTGTGACCTTGGGTTACAAAATAATTCTTAGATGTGACACCAAAATGCATAAATGATGGAAGAAAAAATAAATTGGACTTCATCAAAATTAAAAACTTTTGTGCTTCCAAGAACACCATCAATAAAGTGACAAGACAGATGGGAGAAAAATATTTGGAAATCATATGTCTAATAAGGGTCTTGTATTTAGAATATACAAAAAAACATATAATTGAACAATAATTTTTTTTTTTAAACTCAGCTCAATTTAACAATGGAGCTGGGTGCAATGGCTCATGCCTATAATCCTAACACTTTTGGAGGCCAAAGCAGCAGGATTGCTTGAGAATAGGCGTTTGAGGTTACAGTGAGCTATGATTGTGCCACTGCACTCTAGCTTGGGCAACAGAGACCCTGTCTCTTAAAAAAAATAAAACAATAAAAATAAAAATGGGCATTCTCCAAAGAAGATATATACAAATGGCCAATAAGAACATGAAAAGATGCTCAACTTCATTAGTCATTAGCACATTGACTGCCATACTAGAAAAAAATTTTTTTCCTTGGGACCACAGTGTTTTATTA
>CAUYSK010052691.1:0-44536 GCA_963575035.1 Avahi laniger
GCCGAGGTGGGCGGATTGTTTGAGCTCAGGAATTCGAAACCAGCCTGAGCGAGACCCCATTTCTACTAAAAATAGAAAGAAATTAATTGGACAACTAAAAATATATAGAAAAAATTAGCCGGGCATGGTGGCGCATGCCTGTAGTCCCAGCTACTCGGGAGGCTGAGGCAGGAGGATCATCTGAGCCCAGGAGTTTGAGGTTGCTGTGAGCTAGCACCATGCCACGGCACTCTAGCCCGGGCAACCGAGCGAGACTCTGTCACAAAAAAAAAAAAAAAAAAAAAAAACATGGTGTCTCTGTGTAGAGAGGAGGACCTGGGTGAGGACTGCACTCCCTGAGGGAGGCGCCCATTCCCCCAACTGCCGTCAGGTGCATCCTGTTCTGGAAACCCCGCCGCGCCTCATGAAGCAGTGGGTGACCAGCGGTGGGTCGCTGCCGGGCTCCGTCTGCCAAGAATCATGCATTCGCTCTGCACCCCGGCTCCTGTGTGCGTGCACATGTATGTGCGTGTCTGTGCACATGTGCGCGTGTCTACATGTGCACGGGGCGGGGCACTGGCCAGGGCTGCACTTCAGGGACTGAAGTGGGAGCTGCAGACAGGGGAGGGGTGGGGACGGCTGACAATCGGCCTCGATGAGGCCACCCAGCGAAGCAGCTGCCGGGCCCACAAGGACCAGCGTGACCACAGCTGGGGCTAGCGAGGGACCACAACATCTCCCTGCCCCCCACCCGGGGCCAGCAGGAGCCACTCCAGCCTCAGTCTCGCCGGCAGGCTGCTGGTCCTCAGAGCAGGTGTGCCCCGCCCGGCCAGGACCACAGGGCCAGCCTCCACCAGCACAGGCCCAGCGGGGCCCCCCAACCCAGGAAAATCTCTGTCAGGTGTGCAAGTCTGAGGTCCTCTGCCTGTCCCCCTAGCTGGGACACCTTCCACAGCTCCCAGCACTCTGCAATTGTGAGAGCTGCTGCCGCTCCTCGAGCACACACCTGGACCAGGCCTGTGCACCCAGCTGTCAGGGACATTACACTTAATGCCCAGAAATACGCAGCCAGGCCAGGGATACCGCTACTCTGTGCAGGACAGAAATCCGAGGCTTGGAGGGGTCGGGTGGTTGTCTCGGGAACAGCTCGAAGGTGGCTGCACCAGGACACACCCAGGCCAAACCCCTCCTCAGTCTGCTTTTCCAACTCAGCAGTGTGCCCCGGAGGAGCTTGCGCTCTCCACCTGGGGGAGACAGTTCTGTGCGTGCCAACTACTGCCAGGAGGGCGAAGGCGCCAGCTCAGAAGCAGCTGCCAGCGCAGACCCATGACCCGCCATCAAGCTGCTCACGCTGGGGCTTCAGCTTCCTCGGCCTCCAGGTGGCAGGAAGGGCACCTGAGCCGCAGGGCTATGGACGGACAGGTCGTATGGGATGGCGGCACAGCACCCAACACATGCAGACGCCAGCTACAGAAAGAGCAGGACGTGGCTGGGCAGGGGTCCTCCCCGAACGGAAGGCAGGCAGGCAGCAGTGTATTCGTCTCATGCTCTGGGGGGCTGGGAGCTGCTAAGCCATTGGCCTCTTTGTTTTTCCTGATCTGACATCAATCAGGTAGAAATTTTCATGTCCACCGTACAGACGGGCAGACTGGGGCAAGGAAGGCTGGGAAGATGACTGCCGTGGCCCTCCACACGCAGGAGCCCACCTGTCTGATCCCAAAGCACATTCCTCCCAACACACCCCTCGCCCACAAGTAGGGCAGTGTGATCAGTGCGCTTCTGGAACTATCCAGGCCTGGGCCATGTTCGCCCTCCACCCTCTCAGGACACCTTCAGCATCTGCCCGCCTGTGCACGGGGCAGAAGAGCCAACGTGTGCTCAACCCTCCTCCAGAGCATCCAGATGTCCAGTAGTGCTTGGGCCTCTGGGTGACCTGGGAGCTGGCCCCAGGGGACAGTGGGACTAGGCAGCTGGAAGCACTGCCCTCTGGGTGTCCCCTAGGCAGCTGAGGTCCTTGTGCATCTTCCGCCACCCTACACAGTCAGCACCCCAGCCCTGCACCTCCGTGTCCCTGGGCTGCAGCCAGTGGTGACTCTGCCACACAGCCTCCTACCTGGGGCCCCCCATCCCTATCCAAGGGCCCCACGCTCCCCCAGGAGGGCATCTGCACCCACCGGGTCGGCCAGCGGCAGGAGACAAGGGAGCTCCCTGATGAGTCTCGGCTATCTCTGTCTACCTTTCAAGTGGCCATGTTGGCCACGTGCCTCTGACTTCCAGGGGCCAGTGTTTGCCCGGGAAGAGGAGGAGACACAAAAGGCCGGGGTGCACCAGCCTCCACCGCCAGGGGGTCCCGGTCAAGACCCTCCCCTGCAGCCTTTTCCGGGCCCCCTGCGCTTCCCTTCCCATGTGAGCCTGCACACACCGCGCTCGCACGCCAGGCTGCTCTGGAACGGCTCTGGGCTTCGCCAGGCACAGGGAGCTCTGCCGAGCTCCCCTCCACTGCACGTGTTCCCTTCCCTTCCTTCCCAACACCAGCGATTTCCACACCGGGGAAGCCGATTCTCCAGCCAGCTTCCGGAGGAGGCAAGCCCAGCACGCAGACTGAGCCACTCGGGGGGCTCTGTACCCATGTCGCAGTGACATGTAACGCAGCCAGACCAAGCAGAGTGAATCCAAGACTTTGCGGTGACGAAGGTGCTCTCTTTCCTGCTGGGTGTGAACCAGCAGGTGTGCTGCCCCAGGGGCAGTTGGCAGGGCCCCTGCAGCCACGAAGCTGAATCTCCCAGCATAGGGCAGACACTGTGGAGGTCAGGGAAGGACAGAGAGGAAGGAGGGGGAGGCTGGGGCTTTGTGGGCACAGCACACCCACGGCTAGAGCCATGGGCAGGTGACAAGCCCTGGGTGACACTGTGGAGGAGCTGGATCAAGCACCTGCACTTTCCGGGAAAGTGAGCCAGTCAATCCCGAGGCCACAGTGTTCTCTGCACCTGCCGTGGAGAGACCCTCTCTGGTGGAGAGCTACAAGAAATATCTCCCTGCTCAACACCGATAGCCACCCGTCATCCCAGGAACATCGTCTGTTCCCCGTCTCCATGCTCCTCCACACGCCAGAGGCTGCCCGGCCCTGTAACATGGTCGACATGCCCTGCACACCCGCCCAGGCTCCAGCATGGAGCGCTGTGCCCACAGGGTCACCACAAAGCCCCAGCCCCGCCTCCTGCCTCCCGGTCCTTCCCTGACCTCCACAGAAGCACTGCCCCTCGCCACGCCACCAGCGCTGCCATGTGCCTGCAGACCCCCAGGACCTGAGCTCCCAGCCACACAGCTTCCCTCGAGCCACTGCCGCCATGCCCAGCGGCCTTCCGACCACGGCGACCCGCACACTGTCCCTCGGGCTCCCTGCTCATGCAGATCAGAAGTGGAGAAGGAGGGAGAGAAACAACCCGGGGAGGGGAACAGGGCAAACCTGCACTTCTAAACCAGGTTTGCCACACATAACTGCACTGTCCCAGACAACTCCCTTTTCCAGAACACAGGAAGCATACGGATGGCAAAGTCCTAGCATGAAATGTCCACCAGTCCACTTCCAGGGTCATCTTTGGGACCAGGAACCTAGCATTACTGACCTTGGTACCAATCACACTGCAGCAAGGCCAAGGTGCTACCCAGACACCCCTGGCGGCACAGGCAGGCCAGGCCCGCTCTGCTGGGTGGGGACGCTGCCCCTTCAGATCCTCGTCATGACAGCAGCACCTGGGAGCCGCCAGTGCTCTGTGTGACACGGAACAGCGTGCTTCGGAGCATTCGAGAACCCGGTGTCTGCAAGCGATGGCACAGTCCCTGCAGGACAAAGACAGACAAGAACCTGCTCTCAAACGGGACGAAGGTCCTCAGAGACGTTCCCACAACTGCAGCAGATGCAGAGATGCCCCGAGCTGGTGCTGGGGGCCACAGCGAGTGCTGCAGCCATGTCAAAGGCCCAGTTACCAGCACCCCTTGCAGAGAACACGCTCTACTTCCCGTTCCTGCCAGGGACCTGCTTGCAAAGACGGCGGCAAGCGGTGTGCAGTGGGGCAGGGAGAGGAGGAAGAGGAGAAGGAGCGTCGAGGCTTCGCTGGACAGAGACGCTCCGTTCGGCCTCCCCTCCTTCCGCCATCCTACAGACGAGGACACACCCGTCACCGCGGCAGTGAGTCCTGGTGGTGAAGGTGGCCTTTGCCCAGGTCTTGCTCTAAACCCATGTTTATCCTCAACCCCAGAGCCATGGAAAGCAGCTGTCCACACCTGCAGAACCACTCTCATGCACTGCAGGCGAATCGTATCATGGGGAGAGAACTCAGCACGTCTACAAATCAGATCCTTTGCCCCACACCCACCATGGGACCACCGCGAGACCCAAGAGCCCTACTGCAGCCTCCTGTCTCAGCTCTGCCCACTTAACTTACAGAACTCGTAAATAACAACTTCAAGACCAGCCCGCAATCGGATGAACGCTACCTATTTTGTCAGAAGCACACTCTTCTTCAGGGGAAGATTTAGGGGAAGCATTTGACATTGCCATTTGTTGACTCCAAATCCCTTAAGGTCAACCTCCCCAACAGCTTCGGCAGGTAGGCGGGATGCTCCTCTACCAGGGCCCAATCCCACCAGGGACACTGCCACCATGAGAGGCGGTGGCCACTGCCAGCCGCACGGGAGGCGGGAGGGACCAGCCACGCTGCCACTGGGCTCACGGCGGGAGCGAGAGGGAGGTCCTGCAGGTAGCTGCAGCTCTGGCCGACGGCTGGGCGTACGCTTCTGCTGCGGCAAAATGTGCCGGATGACAAAAAGGAAAGGAAGATGACAAGCTCGGAGGAGGCACTGCAAGGAGATAAAAGTAAGAGCTAAGTGCCCCGGTGACGTTTCCTATAAAGTGTCCTCTAGCCTGGAGAGCCAACGGACAGAATTACAACACGGGCCCTTGTGCTGGCAACAAGTGGTTTCCAAAGAACGGGGACTGTGACCACTATTATGATCTTTTCGATGCAAAATCTTACATAAATTTTATAGCAGAGAGGGTCTTAATCCACCAAAGCTCTTTCTAACTATTTTCTTTATGGCTCTTTTTAAAGGTCTAAAGGTCCAAGGAGGCAGAGCCACTCCCACCCCGGGAGCAGGGTTATGCCAGGAACATTCACTAATGTAGGCCGAGGCCCTGGCGGGTGACTCCGCAGCCCTCAGAGCTGGAGTGGGGATCAGACTCACTAGAACGTTCTAACCCCTTAGCCTAACATGGCTCGAACCTGAGCCCCAAGGGTGGGCAAGTTCTCAACAGTCAACTCGAAGAGCCCCAGGCCTCAGGTGCCCTGGGCCATGCTGTGCTGACCTGCAGGGGCCCGTCTTCCTGTTGCGCTACCCAAACGCCACGGTGCCAGCGGCAAAGGCCCCTGCAAAGGCGCCGCGCCAGGGCTCGGCCTCGCTGCTGAGCTGCCGGGAGTGGCTTGCACGGGTCCCTTCCAGGACGCTTCCGTGCTGCTCCCAGTGAGCTGCGGTCCTACACAGCTCCTCTGAGGAGTCCCAG
This sequence comes from Avahi laniger, assembly GCA_963575035.1. NCBI lineage: Eukaryota > Metazoa > Chordata > Mammalia > Primates > Indriidae > Avahi > Avahi laniger. The sequence goes on from CAUYSK010052691.1 coordinate 5,540, forward strand.
ACCTCGGCATGAGGACACTCTCACCAGCAACGGTTGAAGGCAGGGAGGAAAGAAACAGCCATCTCCCTGCAGGATGCGGCCCAGGCTCAGAGCCAGCGGGGCTGGGACCACCTGAGAGGTGAGCCATTTCCTCGCCCTTGTTTTCTGAGCTGCCCTTGGTCTTCATGCAGGGCCCTCCGTGACAGCACCACAACCCAAGCATGCACCAGGGGAAGGCCTGGCCACACCACAGAGGCCAGTGGGGCCTCCCTGGGATGTTCCAGAATGGGCTGCCTTGACCACGGTAGACCAAGAGAGATCAAGTGCATCACGCAGCTGGAGCAAGGCACCAACACGCCCAACAGAAAGAACAGGAAGTGAACTCAAAACCTCAACTAAATGCAAGAAGACTGCACAGTCCAGCCCAGCCCCGGCTCACGCGCTCCAGTCCTCGAGCCCTCGGAGCTGGGCCACCATCTGGCCACAGCAGCCTTCCTACCCTGGCGCTGCCCCACAACTCTAGCTCTGGCTGGAAAGGACCACACCCATCCCCAGCCCCCTCCGCAGCCTCCTCCTCCTCCCCCTCATCTGGGCCTGGCTCCGGCCCTGCCAGCGCTCCATGACTCCCACAGCCCTGCTTCTCTGGACGGCAGCCCGTGTGCACCTGTGTTTGTGGGTATCCTCCTCCTCCGTCCCCACCAACCTCTCCCGGGCAGAAGCCGGGTCTTCCTGATCAAGCCTGGGGATGTGGGGCCTGTCACTGCGTCTGCGCACACAGAAGGTGTTTAACTGAGTTCTATCTCATGGACACTTAGTACTGGGGCTTGGGTGCAGAATTTGCAAAACAATAACTGACCAGTTAGAAATATTTAGGAAACATGGTCTCCAAGGGGCACCTCCCTCACCACCAAAGAGAGGCCAGTGGGAGGCAATAACACAACCCTCTTCCTCGGTGTAAAAAAGAACCGCTCCAGCAAATAGCAACACATAAGCCAGATGACGGCCGTTCCCAAGGGAAAATGCAATGCCATCACCGTTTGAACAACACTCCCACTTGGAACGCTGGTTCAGGCTTTCAGGTCATAAGAACTGATTTATTGTTTCAAGCTTAAACATCAATCCAACAAAAGCACTTGACTCACACACACGGAATACTTCATAAACAACAGTAAACTAACAAAGCCTAACATTCACGTTTTTAAACAGGGTAGATTTCAAAATGTTTGTATATACAATAATATTGAGGCATCATATTAAAATTATGAGGTCAAATAAGAAGTGATTAAATAATGTCATTAATTCCAATTTAAAACAAACAGGCGGGAAATTCCTTAAAAAAAAAAAAAAGCAGCAGCGGCGACCTCGCACGCGGGAGCCCCGGCCAGTGCACACTTGCCCTGGCCCCACTGGCCCCACGACGCCCATTTGCCGCTTGACAGCTGTGTTCGGGGCCTTTCTCCCGCTCACTCCTTGCTGCACCACAGAATCCACTTCACTCGCATTTATGGCCTCTCCTTAAAAGCATGTAATCTCCAAAAGCAGGGCCATGAAGTTCCCAGATTGGGGAAGGGGTGTGGTTAGGAAACAGGCAATTACAGGCCAGGCAGAAGCCCCACGGAGGTGCCCGGGGCCAGAGGCAGGTCCTCACCAGCTCTCTCCCACTCTGGTTCATCCCACACGGCCCCTGCACTGTGCCCTTCATTCAACTACTCATTCATTCTTTCATGGAGCATCTACACTGCCAAGCACTGTGTACAAAGCAGGCACCAGGCCCTCAGGGCTCCTTGACCCCATGAAGCCCTCAGCTAGTAAAAGAGGTGACACTGAACTGATGTCACAATGAGCAAGGGAAATTGCACAATTGGATCCCATTACAAAGGCACAGAAAGAATGTTAGGCTGAGTTTAACAGGGGACCAAAGACCAAGAAGATGAGCATGAATTGAGGGGTTGGGGAAGAGGGAGATCAACGGAGGGAGTTCCAAGAAAAGGGAACAGTGAGTGCAAAGGCCCTGGGGCCAAAGGGGGCTGAGAGCTGGGAAGCAAAGCAAGAGTCTGGCTGAAGCCCAGCAAACAGGGCAAGTGTTATCAGGTGAGGTTGGCAAAACAGAGGCCAGGATCAGGAAGGCCTTCCAGGGTCCCTAAGGCCTTAGGAGCCTAAGAATAAAGGCAAGTCATGACACGATTTCCAGCAAGTGAATAGAAGGTACAAATCCGCTTTCGGTAGAAACCACTCAGGACACTGTTTGCAGGTGGACTGGACCAGAGCAGGTCCAGACCCAGAGGGCCAGTCCCCACCTCAGAGAGCTTACGATCAACTTCCCAAAGACTGAAGAAGTATTTTTTTCCAATGGAAATACCAATTTTTTTAAAATTACTACTTTAAAAAAGTAATACATGCTTATTACAAAAATTCATACAATACCAACATGTACAAAAAGACAATGAAAGTCCCTTACGTTCTGTTTCCCTGACACTGCGAGGCCACCATTATTGCTCTCGAGTCCTGTGTACTCAACACCAGAATTGGCTGGGGACTGCTCCGGACCCGCTTTGTTCTCCTGCACTGTACGCTCTGCCTGTGCACGGCTGAGTCCACGGTACGGAAACACCAGTGAGTATTTAACAAGCATCGCCTGTGCCAATAATGTCACCATAACAGCCTGTACATATCTGGACATTGGTGCATTTACTATAGCCCTTCCTTAGAGCAAACCGCAACATGCAGAATTGCTGAACCAAGGGGAAGGACCATTTAAGATTCTGACACATAAAACTTTTCTAGAGATCATTCAGTACTTAAATTATTATATTTTATATAATACCACATACTGGTCTCTTCACAGAGCAAATAACAAACAACAGCCAACACTTACATACAGTGCTTTACTGTGTGCCAAGCCCTATTCTAGGCAATCTGCATGTATTCACTTATTTAACACATTAACTGCCATGTGAGTTCTATTTAACTCATGCTAGTTTTGAGCCAGGGACCACATGAAGCATATGTAACTCTTCACCTTGGGAGCCGAGAGAACTATTTTTCAACTTGCATATAAGTCATGCGCAGGAAACAATAAAAAAAACAAATTTTTCATTAAATTAGAAAGGATTGTTTTGTTTTCAAAGTTTTTATTCTATTTTTGTAATAAAACACCGTGGCCCCAAAGAAAAACTTTTTTTTCTATTGTGGCAGTCAATGTGTTAAACTTTGCAAAAACTCTAGAAGATAGGAATTATCAGCAGCAGCAATGGGTGTTATCAAACTTACTAATATCATGGGCATAAACGGAATCTCCTTTAAGCTGAATTTATCAGTACAGATAAGTCTTTTATTATTAGCCACGGTGATTTACATATTTATGTGCTTTGCTCATCTTGCAATAGAGATGCTCATCCTTTTCTTATTGGTTTGTAAAAGCTCTTTACATGTTGACTATTAAGCTCACATAGGCATAACATATTGTATAGTTTTTCTCATTGTCTCTTAACCTTGCTTATTTTGCCAAAAAAGTTTTTTTTTAATTCTTATACTGTTTAATCTGTCAATATTTTCTCTTGAGATTTCTCACTTGGTGTTATAATAAGAATAGATTAACTCAGCATTTTTTCGACATTTTTGGTCCTCAAATGCTTTTTTCCAATAAAATCTTCCAAGGTAACGCACAGGCTAAACAGTAAGGTCAAGCTCCAGTGAGAGGGGTCGGAGTGCCAGCTGCTTCCCACTCCGTCGGTTTGCCCCTGGCAGTCCAGGGCTTCTCCAGAGAAGTCCGAGCGCAGGATGGGATGCGACAGCCATCAGCCACAATGGCTGTTAAGACGTCCTCTGGTTCTACAGTGCCACACACTTAACGTGGGACAGCCAGAATTGCTTCCTAGACCCTACGAAACACGGGGTTAACTACGGTAGCTCCAGGGACAGCTAACACAACGTTGGAAAGTCTGACAGCACTGAGCCCAAGCGTCCCCAGCTGCCGTCTTCTCACAGGGGCTGTGCTCTCCCAAGTACCTCAACGTGATGAACTTCAACTGCAAGGTCATCACTGGCCCAGAAGCACAGGCCTGGAAGAGAGAGGAACAGCCCTGGGACTGACACAGCAAGGGGTCGCAGACGCTCCATTTTCATTTCCATCCCAGGTTCCTCCTGTGCAGGCAGCACCTACCTCAAAGGGCTGTGGGGAGACCTACATGGCGAGCGCGTAAAACAGCTCGTGGCCCCAGGCAGGTGCTCACTACCAGTTAGCTACTGGCTCACGTCGCAATTACTAGCGGTGGAATCTCCTTGGTCCAGGAAAGACATTCTATTTCCCCAGTCACATGGAGGGTCTCAGTGCAGGCGATCTGTGTGGGACCCTGGCCCTTCCTTCCAGGCAGTGAGCAGGGAGTGTGCCAGGGAGGCCACTGCCCATGTCCCACCCTTGAACAGGTCCCACCCTCCCCACTGACACGAGCCCAGGAGAAGAAAGCTGACCTTACGAAGAGAACTGAACTGACCTCAGTTCAGTGACACTTGCTCCCAAAAGAAAGGCTCTATAAAAATGAGCCAAGGTCTGTTCAAAAGCAGCTTCACTTCTGACAAGGCATCCTCAACTGACCTGAGCCAGCCAAGTGCTGTACCTTCCTCTAACGTCAAGGCCAAAACCCAGAGACGGCTACACACCACGCTGTCTGCTGACTACCCAAGATCAAAACAAACACCCCTCCAAAATCCACTTTTTCTGAGCCCCCATTCCAGGACAGACTGGGGGCTGTAAACAGTAGGGAGGGGGCATAGTCCCGGCTTCACAACCCGAGGCTGACAGGGAGGCTGGCCCCTTCGTCTCCCCAGTCCCCAGCTACCGTCATCAATTCTGATCACCGGACCCAACGCCCGGCCAAAGCCTGCCGGCAGCGGCCGTTCTCTCTCATCCCTGCGTCTCCCTCACTCCCGACATCGGGTATTAATGTATTACTCATGGCAGCTCCTGGGCTGTGAAAGCCCAGCCGTTTTCAATAGAAAGCGGCACGGATGGATTCTACAGGAGTGATGAAATGTTTCTTCTGCTCTGGCAATTAAGGCAGCACAAAGTCGCCTTTTCTTTGGTGCCACCCCCAACATCAAAGGATCGGAATTCAAAGCCATTCATGCTGCATTGAAACCTCACAATGAAGCTGGAAAATGGACGTCGATTACCGGGCATAAATATGCAGTAGTTAAAAGGAAAGAGTTATAATGAAATTAAACAGCAGCAACCCCACAATGTGTGGAAACTTCCAGCACTAGACACCCTCCTGGTAAACATCATCGGGCACCCACCTAAAGCAGGTTTCTGGCCACGGAGAGTCCAGATCGGCTGCTCGAGCCGCACAGGGCCCGCATGCCAGCCTGTTCCGTCCATCTCGATGCAGTAACAGCCCCCCAGGCCTCTGAGAACATGGCATCGGGGGATTTTTACTTTGCATGGCTACGAAGCTGCTGACCACGGAACATTCACTCTGGCACAGGGCTGCTTAGCCCACATCTGTCCTTGGTCCCTAGGCCTCCCAGGCCTGTGTGTAGTCCAGTCATCTTCACTGGGCCCCACCCCCAGCCCAGGGCTCCGCCAGGGGCCTTCCTGTTGCCACCTCCCCTGGCAGGAGAAAGAACTAACCCTAGAGAGGGCAGTGTTACATCTCCCTCCCAAGGAAAGCCTGCCTCTCTTCTAAGTGATTACCACTCTCTTTAGGAAGGTATTTGATCTTTAAAATAAAAGCCCAGAACACAGAAAGCAATAGAAGTCTTACAATGTGTTGGGGTGTGTGTTTTTAAGGCATGAAAATACCTCCTTCCCACACAAATGTGAGTTCTGGAGAAAGATGCCACAGATCCCTGGGAGTAGAATATCTGGGAAAGCTCGATCAGTTTTAAAAATAGAAAATTGAACACAGATTTTAGAATTGTCAAGAGCTACCTGAAAAAAAATTAAATCTCGCACATTTTTCATATCCCGAACTCCATCCTGATGAAACTTCTAACTGGGTGGCATTTTGCATTTCCAATTATAATAGAGTAATTGTGTTGCCATAGTTACTACAAAATTCTGCAATAACTTTTGTTGCTTTGTAACTGCTGTAGTGTATTATCTGTGTACAAGCAGTCTTAATTCCCTCGCCCTCCCTCCGCCACCTTTCCTGGCTGGATTCTGAAACCACACGGCAGCTCCACTGGACAGTCCCTAAAATCATGCTCGGAAGCATCAGAAGCAATTAAAACTCCAGGCAACGGCGATCACGTTACAAGAGGAAAAGTGAAAGCAGGTCAAGGTGCACACCCGCCAGCATCCCGGTCGCCGGTGAGCCAGGGCTGTCGGCGGTTTGCTCCCAGGCCCTGGCTTGGGCTGTTTGTGGGAATAACAGGAGCCCAAGCGCGGACAGGCGGGAGGGAAGTGCCCGCGCAGGCCCCGCGCTCCCTCTCGGGGGCAAGCGGAGCTGCTCGCGGCGAGCAATTAGGTGGGTCTCCACAGCCATGCAATTAGGGTTTAGTTAAGAAAGTCATTAGTGTTAAAATAACTTAATTTCTGCAACGCTTTATTTTAAATTGTGTCACAGCAGGTCAATTTACAACATGCAATAAAAAAAACACTCATATCAGCTGCCGCGAGTTATTGCACGTTTCTGATGTGCATTAAATGAGCACACGGGGCGCCCCTCGGCCTCCCACCGGTACGCACGGTCTCGTGCCGCAGCGGCGCCCACAACTCCACGCGCAACGTAAACACCGGGGGATTCGCTCGCAGTTGCGCGGCGCGCTCCCGCCACGCCGGAGCCCCCGGCCCGCGCCCTCGGCCCGCCGGACCCCGCACCCGCCAGACCCGCACCCGCCTCGGGGACGTTTCTGCAAACTCACAGCCGCGGACAAAGTTACATAAACGGCCCGGCGGCCCCCGCCCCGCCCGCCCCGCGCCGGACCCACCTGCCTGCCGCGAGCCCCCGCCCCGCAGGCGCGGCCGGCGGCGCCGAAAGGTCCAGAAGGCACGGGCCGGCCCCGGACGAGCGGTCGCGCCCGGCCGCGCCGCCCCCGCCTCCCCCGGCTCCCGCGGCCGCGCGGGTGTGGACCGCGCGGCGTCCACCTGCCGGGCCCGGGCCCGCGGCGGGCGGGGGCGGACGGACAATGGCCCACGGGCCGGGCCGGGCCGGGGCTGCGCTTACCGCGGCGGCGGCGGCCGCTCTAGCCCTACTCGGGCGCTGCGCGCCGCATCTCCTCAGCCTGCGCCGCCACCCGCCGGCGCTCGGCTCGGCTCGGCTCGGCTCGGCGGCGACGCGGGACGGGGCCGCGGCCCGGGCCCAGGCTGGCAGGCAGCGCGGCGGCGGCGCGGGCGGGCGGGCGGGCGCGCGGGCTCGGGCTCGGGCGGCGGCGGGGACGGTGCTCCGCGGCGGCGGCCCCACAACCTCCCCTCCTCATTCACAAAAAATTGACCCACGTTGAACCATGATGCTTCTCCCCCCTCCAGCGCAGAGCCGGGCGGCGATAGGCCGCTCCCGACGCCCGTCAGTCGCCCCGGCCCCGCCCCCCCGCCGGCGGCCCGCCCGCCATTGGCCGCGGCGGCCTTGCGTCACCTCCCCTTGCGGGCCCCGCCCTCCCGCCTGGTTTCTAGTGAAGAGCTCGTCAATTACGGCTCGGCCCTGCCTCCAGCCCGCCCTCCTTGGGCGCCCGGCCGTCCTTCCATTGGTCTACTAGGGTCTGCGCACTGCCCCGTCTGCGCCCGCCGCTCGCCCAACGGTGGCCAATCGCCGTGTCAGACGCCCTGTGAGTGGCAGAGACGCTCCACCTCCGCCTGCCTTCCCGCACACGTCCTGGACCCCATTGGCTGCCGCAGCTGCCAATTCTAGGGGGCGGGGCGTACCAGAGAACGCTCCAGGCGCCAGCCGCTGGGCGCTTCACGGTTGAGAAAGCGCAGGAAGCCGGGTCGGGTAGTGGCTGTAAACACAGGTCCGGCTGGGACCAGCCCCACTGGGCAGCCCGCATAGCTGTCCAGCGGTCAGCACTGCGTGCCTGCGCGCTTGAGTCGCGCTCGGAGGGGACACAATGGGTCGCGGGCTGAGGTGGGGAACCGGCCAGGCCTCATCGCAGCCTCCATCTTGGGTACTGGCAGCGGGTCACGTGGTGCTGCGTGCGTCCAGGAACGCAAGGGCGGCCGGGAGAGTGAGTGCGCAGGCGCGGCGGCCTCACCCTGCCCCGCGGCGGGAACACGGCCTTGGGCTGCGGGTTTCCCGCGGCCGTGGCCGATGCCTGCTGCTGAGCTCGGGGTTCGCGGCCGGCGGGCGTGGGGTGGCGGGAACGGTGCCTTCGTGCGGTGGTCGCAGCCGCGCGTGTCGGAGGAGCGCAGGGTCTTCGGGGTGGGGGTCCCGCTCGTCTCGGCGGGGGTGCGGGGCTTCCGAGTCCTGCGTCTGAGCGGGCGCGGCCCAGACGCCGCTCGGCGGACCCCGCGCTCCGTCCCTCTGAGGGGCGGGTGTGGCTCTTGCCTAAAAACGCAGTTTGTGAAGTGAAAATGTGCAATTTTACATTATCTAAGTATCTCCAAAAGTAACGAATATGACATTTTGGTGATTGTGAGGAACGCTGACCCCGGGAGAGCTGAATCTTGAGGCAAAGGAGGGGTGACCTGCGGGATGTAGAACGGGAGACGGCTCAGGAAATCGCCGTGGTGCGGAGTGCTGCTGACCTGGCTGCTGATGGACGGGGCACTTCCAAATTGTCATGTAAAATGACGCAAGATCAATAGCATTGACAAGATAAAAACCAAGGTTCAAAGTTACTTGACCAGATTATTTAAAACGAGCAAATACAAAAGCCTGCATATAAGTCTACTACAATTAATTTTACAAGTGCAAAATGAGAGACGTGCCTGAGCAAACAGTCGCGCGAAAGAGTTCTGGGATATAATCCTAGGAATTAATTTAGAAGGTAGATGTCCATTCAAAGGCATGAGTAGTCCTGTTGCTGTGACCAGGTAGGCGTCACCTAGAGTTCCGAAAATCTCTGCGGGAGATTGAGACTAGACGGTGGGAAATGCCAGGTGAATCGGTGCAGGGACCCCACCTGCCTTTTCTGGAGGAGAGAAACCTGAGGGCCTGGGCAGCTGTGTCCATCATTAGGCTCTGAGGGAAAAGAACTCACACCATAGGGTTCTCGGGAAGGGACGGTCTCTAGCGCTGCCAGCTGCGTCTAAGGGGAAGGTGAGAACAGACACCAGGGAGCATCCACGCGGGGCTTCACATTTGGGATATTTGACAGAGCCCTAACCTCAAAGAAAATGAATCTCAGTGTTCCCATTGTTAAAAAAGAAACCAATCTTTAGATCAATAACGAAGACAACCCTAAAGACAAATAAAGTCAAGAATTAGCAGTTCAGCAGGGTTGCCAATTATAAAATAAATATGCAAAAACAGTAACTTTCAGGTATACTATCAACATTCCATTAGTAATATTTATTGAGCATTTAATATGTGGTAGGCGTTGTACTAAGCATATGCATTAGAAAACATGAGATATTCCCAATCACATTACTAAAAGAACATTTTAAATATATAAATGTTACATTAAGTTTCAATAGAATTTCTTGCAAATTGAGAACATCGTTGAATAGTTCATCTGGAAGAATAAGATTTGAGAATAGTCAAAAAGAAGAGGAATGAGGGAGAAACTGTGCTCCCAGAAAACATGCATTATCTGGGCTCTGTAAAGAAAATGTGATACTAGCCCAGATCAATGGAAAATAATAGAAAGTAAAGAAACAGCCCCAAGCAAACATAAGAAGTCCAGGCTAACACCCAGCCAGTGTGAGCACAGTCTGTTCCAGCTGTTCTTGGCGGGCAGCTTTCCAGGCTGGTAAGCACCTGTGCCTTACCAATTCCTGGCTATTTTTAATATCACTCCTGTAGGAATTTAGAACATAATAAAAGTAGCTTTTCAAATCAGTGGGAAAACAATGTGGTAGGATACCTGCTAATCATTTGGAGAGAAAAGAAAGTTAAGTGAAATAAAGAATTTAAATGTTAAAAAAAAAGTACTAAAGGAAAAATGGACATTTCTAAAGGGTTATGGAATAGAAAGAATACCATCAACAATCATAAAGGGAAATACAATTTAACTACATTACAATTAAAATTTTGGGTGCAATCAACAGGGAAATGGATAAACCCCAATTGTGGAATACAAGGGAATATTACTCATCAATGAAAAAGAATGAGCTGTTGTAGACGGATGATTGTGGAAAACATCATAGGGCATGTCAGATACAAAAGAGTGGGCACCGTACAACTGCCTTAGCAGGAGATTCAAGAACCAGCCAAATGACCTACGGGGTAGAGACCAGAAGAGCAGTTCTCTCTGAGAGTAGGGTGGGCAGAGGGGAGCCTGGGAAGGGCGCGAGGAACTTCCGGGGTAGCGGAGATGACGCACAACTTGACTGGGGCGTGCCCTGCTCGGGGGTAAACACCTCGAAACTCGAATTTAAGAACTGCGCTTTCCCAGACAGATCTCACCTCAAAAGAAAACAACACAGGAGGCCGTGGCTGCCCCAGGTTGGAAGGGGGGGGGTGGGAAACCTGTCGGTACCTCAAAACATGGATAAAATTCAAAGACAAATGAGTGGAGGCGTGTTTCTATCATGTCCCTTGAAGGCTGAGTGCCTTCGCAGGCAAGCAGCACAAGGAAAATCAAACACAGAAGAAGAAACACTCAGTAAACACCACAGAATGTTCTCTCCCCTAATAATGGGAGAAGCGCAAGGCTCTATCTACTTAATAAAAGCAAAGGTGAAGAAATAAACACTAATACAGTGTTTTAGACAGAAACTATAGAAACTTTTAGACAGGTACTTAACTACACACTTAAAACCTTAAAATTTTGCATATTCTTTTATCTAGTGATTAACTTCATTCAAATAAATGTGGATGTTGACAAACATTTTGCTAACAGATTCACAGAAACAATGGTTGGTTGGGATGAAAAAATATGTATGTGTGTGTGTGTGCGCGTGTGTGTGTTTCCAAAAATAAGATATTTTATATCATGGAAAGAAATTCGCTTTATAGTTTCAAGGAAAAAGACTACAAAACATCATTACAATGTGATGTAATTTTTACAAATGAAAACATTCATAGAAACAAAAAAACTGAGAAAAGATGTACATCAGAATGTTCCCAGAGAATCTTCTATTTGAAAAATGAGAGATTATTGCTTTCTTTTTGCTCACCTCGATTTTTTAAATTTTTCAGTGAATGCTTATACTTTTTAATAATACTTTTTTTAAAAAAATGCTCAAACAGGACTTGACCTTAACTAGAAACTTTCCAGGTGGGCAGCTGAGAGAATCGGCCAGGCTGGTCACGGCCTGTGGGCTGCAGGGCAGGTGAGGGGAGAGGTCTCCCTGGGGGCTGTGAAGGTGGGGTGGGGCGTGGATGAGAAGGGGCAGGCCAAGGTCGTCTCACTCCTCTGGCCTCAGCCACCACTTTCAACTGTCCCTCTGCCCTTCCCAGCTTTCTCCCCAAACCCACACCGGACGGGGTGGCTCAACCAGGCCACTGAAGCAAGTAGTGAGAGACCAGCTCCTCTTGCCCAGATCTGGGCCGCTGGCACTATGTACGGGTGACCTCAGATCCAAGCAAGAGCTACCAAAGATGGCTATTTTCTTAATTTGTCATGTTTTTTGAGATAAAATGTTGGGGTCATCAGTACATGGGGAGTAGTGAAGCCTTGGGAGGAAGGGAGTTCTGGTGGGGCGGGCAGGTCGCATGGAGAATAGGAGCTCAGCACGGGGAAGATGTGCAAAGTGCCAGGAGGAGGGAAGCGCAGGAGGAGGGGAGGCTGGAGGCCGGGGGACTTGGAAGGATCCCTCTGCAAGAGGCCATTCAGGGAAGTCATGAGTTGAGTGAATGGAAGATGCAAAACTGTTGTGTCTGATTGCTTTTCGAAGATTTAATTGCAAAATGTCTTAGCCTAGGTTCCCGAAAGCAGAGCCTGACACTAGGGTGTAGGTGTAAGCAGTTGTTTAGGAGTGTGACCCCAGGAGGTGGGGGCTGGTGACAAGGGATGAGGAAGGAGGGAGAGCCAATACCGGGCTGTGATACAGTTGGCCATACCATCCGTCTGCGGGAGGGGGAGCGTTTATCCATCAGCTCCCATTCCCCAGTGGTGGAGGGCTGCCCCACAGGGGTCACGTCCCCCACAGTTCCAGGGCAAGCATGGCTGACTTCAGAGAGAGCCCCCAGACTCTGCACCCCAAATGACAGAGAGGCTCCGGGACAGGAGACAAAAGGCTCTGCAGACAAGGTGAGGAGCCACCGGGTGGCACCTGCAGGGCCTTTGAAGGGCTGCAGTGTCCGGGACAAGAGGGGATCCCCAGGAAAGCGGAAGTGGAGTGGGAGGCGAGCCCAGGCACGGCTCCACCGGCGGTTCCAGAAATCATTACCTACTGCAGGCTCAAGGTCGAGGCTGGGTGACTTACACAGTCACCGAGGCAACACAAGACGTGAAGGAGAGCATCGGGGTCTGTATGGGAAGCCCCAGGGGGAACGGGTTCGGAGATGCTCCTCCACGAGCAAGGAGGCCGCGTCCCTACAGGCCCATCACGCATCACGCGCTTGTTACCCCCCAGCTACCAAACGTCGGACTTAGCCTGGCCTGCTCAGAACATGTACATCGGCCTACAGTTGGGAAAAATCATTCAACGCGAAGCCTGTTTTATAAGAAATAGTTGAATTTCTCACGTCATTTGTCGAATACAGTACATTATATCAAAAGTGCAATAGTGTTGTACCATCATAAAGTCGGAGAATCATAAGGCAAACCGTCACAGGTCTGAACTGTATTTTCGTCTTAGTGTGGAGACTCTGGCCTGTACGTGGCAGAGGAGGGGGAGTTGGGAGTGGCCGTTGGATGTCCCAGAGGAGAATGTGGGGGTGCGCTGGGAGCGCCAGGCTCCTCTAGCACTTGGGACCCAGGGCCCACACACCTCATGTCAAAACACGATAAAAGAGCAGATTAAGCCAGCAAACTTACAAGGAACGTGCCCTGTCCTCCTCCTTCTGCACACATCCTGCCGTGACTTTCTGAAAGTTAGATCTGTCCAGAGTGGAGCCCCAGCCCTCGGCGCGGCCCCTTCTCTTCCTGCCTCTGGCCCTACCTCGCATCTGGAGGAGCTTCACATCCACGCCCAGCCCTCTGATCCACGCCGTACCCACACCCACAAACGGCCACCGCTGGGCCCCAGACCTGAGAGTGGGCAGCACAGTGGCACCGTCTGCCTTTGGGATGGACCTGAGAAGAGGCCTCGGGGCATTTGGATGTGGAATCACGCCCCTGTCACCTGGAGCCTGGGCCCCAGAGGAACACCACCTGCAGCCCCTCTGAAGGGGCCGGAACATCCACCCCCGAGAAGAGAGCTCCTGGAGGCCACGGCCCCTCTCGCTCTGGCCGCAGAGAGGTTCTGAAGAGCCCAAGCAGAAGAATCCTGGCACAGGAGGCGACTCTGAAGGGCAAGAGGAGGGAGACCTGTCTGCAGGTGTGGGGCAGGAAGCCGAGGACGACAGCCTCGGTTTTACGACAGATGTGCTTACCAGCTGAGACGCAGGAGTGAGGACAGGTGATGACGACCAACGTCCCATGTGCTAGCTGTGAGCCAGGCGCTGCTGGGAATGGCTTTGGAGGAGTTGAGAGGGAGCTGAGCCAGCTACAGAACAGGACAGCTGAATGGCATAGGGGCCTGGGCACGGTCAAATGTGGCGTGAGTGTTGTCTTTTCTGGTGGCACGTGGAAGCCCAGCTGCGAGGAACTTGTGTGGTTGGATGGGTGAGAGATTGGTGGCAGGGTAAAGGACGGAGGAATGAGGCCCCCGAGGGTGCCAGCCGTGGCGGGGGGCGGGATTCGCTGTGGGGTCCCGGCGGGGTGGAGCTGTCGCGGCCCTGCGGCTCTCAGCGCAGCGTGCTAGCAGGCGAGCTCAGCGTCGGGGCCGAGCAGCTGCACACACACGAGCTGTGGAAGGGTGTTGTCACCTGCGGTTTAAGATCTGAGTGGCAGGGGAGAGGGCACAGTTCAGGATTTTGGCAAGGTGGCAGGCCAGGGTACCGGAAAACATTCTCATTACAAAAGACCCAGGAGTTTTGACTAAAAGATAGCATTTTTAAAAATCACATGGCTAGGTGTACAAGAAAGTAAGAGAAATTTCCAGTGGCCAAAAAGGAGGAAGGGATTAAAGATTAGAAATCTCCTCAGCTGATGCGTGCGTTAGCACAAAGTCTTTCCTGGCCTCTCTCACCCAGCAGCTGGGGCTTGAATGTTCAGCTAGCAGTTTGACTTCTACGTCCTTAGTGAAAGAATAGACAAAAAAGCAAATCTTCCCACTGGGACAGGGACAGCAAGGAGAGCATCTATTGCTGCCTTGGCTCTGGGTGGGAGAAAGGCTCCCTGAGAGTTTGTAGCAGGGCTGCTCAGTGCAGTTTGACTCCATGCTACCTGATACAATCCGGGAACTCTCAGGCCCGAAAAGTAATAAAACGTAGTCCAGACATGGGGTGCTCTTAGGACTTACGGCAAGAACGAGCAGCGCTAGCGGGGAAACTCCCTCACTCTGGGTTACACGGGACTCCCACAGATACAGCCTCACTCGAAATGAGCTCATGACCAAAAATTATGAAACCCCACGGTTTTGTATAAGAATATAAAATTTTATGTAAAATTATAAAACCCAAAAGAAACAGTTCACCATGAGCAAGAGTCAGGAGACAAGCAAAGAGCAGGATTATACCCTTCACCAGGGCATGAAAGACATTTTAGATAATATAAGAGCATTTAAAAATAAGTATGTTAGAAATTACTAGAGAAGTTAAGGAAGTTACATTGGATATTTAACAAAAGAATAAGACACTAAGAAAAAGAACAGTGGACTTTTTAAAAGAACAAAATAAAACCTCTGGATGTGAAGAATGCAGTCGTTAAAATTAAAAATTCAGTGGGGAAGATAAAAAGCATCTTTAAAAACCTCATTAGCAATCTAGAACATAGATCCAAGGAAATTTCCCAAATGCGGGCCAGAGCTGGAAGCGTCTGTTCACCAGGAGAACGGCGGCCGCATGGCGCACTGGGTGGACCTCCTTAGCCCGGCAGGTGCACGGGTGCACCCGGTCCCCAGCTGCTGCGAGTGTGGCCTGTGACTGTGTCAGCAGCGGGGCTCACAGTGTCATCCTCCTCCAGAGAGCTGTCCTCGGGAGAAGGGAGTCACCTCACCTTCCGCTAAGGACAGCAGTTGGGAGGTCACCTCTCCCCTCCCAGGCCCACGTCTGACTGCTCGGCATGGGGAAGGCTGGCCCCGGGGTGCAGTGGCCCGAGCTCCCCCAGGGGTCAGGCTGCGCCTGCATCACAATCCCCCCCCACTACCCTCGCACACGGGTTTCTCCAGCGCGTCACCCTCAGTCAGTCATTTGACAGGAAGCCCCACCTCGAGCTTGGCTGCTGGGGTATCCGATCGGAAACGAGCCCCTCCAGAGGGGCGGATGAGGAAGGGCAGACACCAGCTGAGAAGCTCTAGAATTTCTCGGGAAGGGGAGCCTTGAGTTCAGGAAGTCCTGCAAGTCCTGAGGGTGACACTCAGCACAGCGATACACTGGGCACGCGTGGTGACAGTGCGCAGTGCGGACCAGAAAGAAGCCTCCTGATGACAGCCATGGAGGGTGACAGACGGCCCTGAGGGAGGATGGCTGGCCGGACCGCAGCCTTCTCAATAGCGACGGTAGCAGCCAAAGCCCCGTCTCCCAAGTGCAGAGAGAAAATGCTGGTCAGCCCAGAACTCTATGCCAGCTAAACTTCCACCCCAGGACGAAGGTAAAACCACGACATTCCAGGCAAGCACTGAGAACTGACTCCTGGAAGACCCTAGCTGAAAGAACAAAGGGAGGATATACGTGGAGGGGGACAGCAAGCCCGGCGCCCGCCCACACCCGCGTTCTGTCCAGCGGGGCCTGTGGGCTTGGCCCACACGCAGGGCAGCCGGGAAGCTGGGGGATGATGCCCTGGGAAGAGCTTTCAGCCAGCAACCGAGAGGAGTTGCAGGTAAACACCGGGCTCCTCACCCCCCAGCAGGACACTCTGCGGTGGCTCTGGGCAACGTTCCAAGGGCCCCACCAGGAGGAGCCCCCGGCGTCCCAAGTGGCGACCTGCACATTACTGCGTCCATGTAGGCTGCCTTCCTTCCCCCCTCACTTCCCCTCTGCCCTAACACCTGCCCTGGGGTCCCCTTCAGCTAAACTCCTTGTCTTGGGGACAGCTCCAGGCAGGAACCCAACCTAAGACAAGGTACCAGAACGGGGCCGAGGAAGCCGACTTACAGGCCACCGTTGCTGGAGGTACGTGGGGCGGGCACAGCCCTGGTGTGTCCTGGCATCACAGCTACCAAGACTCGCATCGAGGGGACTGGGCTCCGGGAAGAGGCGAGCTGCGGGTGTGTGGAGCTCCAGCGCTTGGAAGACCAGGGCCCACGGTGGCTGCGAGGATGGCGGCCTTGCTGTGAGGTTCTTCGTCACAACAGAAGCCCGGAAAGGTGACAGCACCCGGCTCTGTGGCAGGTGGATGACTTGGGGCATTATGCCAAAGGCAGCACCGACGGAGACCCTTCTGCGCTGGGACGGCAGACTCTGCCAAAACTCAGGCCCACGCTCGGGTCGCAAGGGCAGCAGAGTGACCACAGAGGCTGACTTCACACCCCAGCAGCTTTCTGGTGCTAAAATCAAGGGTGTGGTGGGGAAGGAGCGAGTCCCAGACGTAGAAGGGGAACATTCCAGAAGTCGCACTTGAGGACCTTGAACTCTGCACGCTCCCACGTACTCGGGGCCAGCGCAAGCGGCCTCCCGCCTAGCCAGACTGGAGACCGCGCAGACCCACCTCCATTGTGTGCCCCATGCCTGGCCAGGCAGGAGGGGATTCCTGAGCAAAGACCCGCGGAGCTGCCGACGCAGCGGGGGCAGGAGCCGGGGAGCGGATCCCAAGGGAGCCAACGGGAGCAGCACGGACCTGGAGGGGAGGCGTCGCCATGTGGCTTGGGATTTAAGATGCTGGCGAGGACGTGGGGAGAGGCCAGAACGTCCTGGAAGCCCGGAGGCAACGGCCCATGGTGGAGGAGGGGCACTGACGATGGGTCAGGAGGCCAAGAGGGGCTCACTGGGGGGCATTTATCACACCAGGTTCTATGGGGGACGTGAGACTTCTCCTGCACTCAGGTGGCAAGGGGAGCGCTCTCAGAGGAGGTGTGGGCGTCGTTGAGAAGGACGGGGCAGGACGGGAGAGCCTTGGTGGAACTGGGTCCCTGAGTGCCCTTGAGGTGATTCCTGAATAGCAGAGGACAGGTGGTGGCAGTCCACTGTCTGGGACGAGGTGCGCGTCACTCCCATAGCAGGCAGCAGGCCAAGGTCTCCATCCCCAGGTGTTGAGGTCAGTGCTGCTGCCTAACAGCCCAGGGCGTCCAGCGCCAGGGAGACACTTCCTCTGTCCCTCATCCATGTGTGCTGGTGCTGGGGGAACAGAGGCTGCCGCCAGCTGTCGTGTGAGAATCACAACCCCTCCCCGGTGCCCAGACCTGAGTCAGTTCCCAGCCGTGAGTCCTACGGTGAAGCTCTCTGGAGGCAGCACAGCCGGTTGATGGTGTCACTCATGCTCTGATCCTTCCCCGGGGTGCTCCAGCCACTCAGAGGAACTGTGCACCCATTGGGGCATGTGCGGCCTTTGAAGAACTGCATGTACGGGACTGAGCCCACTCCGGCCTCGGGCGCCCCGCGTTGGTGCGTCCCGCCCGGTGCATGAGTTATCTGTGGCCACTCAACAAACTTAGCAGCTTGAAATAACATGCATGTGTCATCTCTCGGTCTCTGTGGGTAGGAGCCGGCATGTTTTCACTGGGTTCTCTGCACAGAGTCTCACTAGGCTGAAAGCAAGGTGTCGGCCAGGACTGCAGTCTCATCCGAGGCGCAGAGTCCTCTCTCCAGTTCACTGGTTGATGATGGAATTCGGTTCCTCGCGGCTGCAGGATTGAAGTCTTGCTTTCTCGCTGGCTATCAACCGGGCTCATTCTGGGCTCTCGGAGGCCGCACACCGTTCTTTACTGCCTGTCCTGTCGCACCAGGCCGCCTGCTCCACCCGGGCCAGCAGGAGAACCTGTTTTCTTTCTTTTTACTTTTTTTTTTCAGACAGGGGCTCACCCCATTTCCCGGGCTGGAGTACAGTGACTGAGAGCGTAGCTCACTGCAGCCTTGAGCTCTGGGCTCAAGTGATCCTCTCACCTTGGCCTCCCGAAGTGCTGGGAGCACAGGTTTGAGCCCCCAGCCCAGCCTCGCTCGAACTCCTTTTAAGAGCTCACTTGATTAGCTCAGGGCCACCCAGGACCATCTCCCTTTGGTTGTCTCTGCTCAGGCACCTTAGTGACACTGCAGATGGCTTCTGCCATGCAAGGCGATGAAGGGGCAGAATATGCCACCCACAAGTATGCCACTCTGGCATCGGGATCCCTTTGAGCTAAGGGCACTTGAAAAGCAGCAAACGCGAGAAGGCGCGAGAAGGTGCTCCGACCTCCGTAATTCCCAAGCAGAGGAGGGAAAAGCCCCACGTGAGTTGCGCCCCCCCCCCGCCCCATGCCAGCTGCAGCAGAAACGCGCTGAGAGAATTCTGCGCACAGACCGTGTGTAAATCACTGTTACCGCCCTCGAGCCCCACGTGATCTGTTGTTCTCCTGCAGTCGGCCCTCTGTGTCCAACCTGGTCTAGACGCACCGACACTTTGCCAGTTCTCTGGGTCTTCGTTTCCTATGAGGCCTCCTGTGTTCCATGAAACTCATGTCAAATAAACCCGTGTGCTTTCCCTGTTAATCTGCCTTGTGCCAAGTCAACTCTCAGGCCCAGCTGGAAACCCTGCGCAGGGAGAGGTGAAGTTTTGCCTTCCCTGCGGTAACATAACCGTGGGAGGGGTATCCTCTCACACTGGCAAACCCTGCCACCCTCCCCGGGAATTGTGGGGCGTCCTAGAGGTCTTCATGCATCACCGGTCTGCGTCGTGGTGGACCTAAGCATCTGCAGACCACCTGTCACTTCTCCAGCCCCCGGATATGTACGGTGCTGGTCACTGGTACACGTCAATGTTTGTTTTGTGGCCTAGTAAATGGCCCTAGTTCCATCTGTGCCTGCAAAGAACGCGTTCTCCGAGTCAGGAGTGCAGAATTCTTTCCGTGTGCGAATATTAGTTTAAGCTTAAGGTCGCTGCACTCAGCACACGGCAGAGGCCTCCCCTGCAGGGCGACAGTTATTGTGGGGGGAAAACCACGTGTGAACCCTTGACACTGCCCCCTCCTGCCCTCCCAACACCCATCCTCTGGACCCCGGCCCGCCAGACCCCTGCCCTAGCCCAGACAGAGGATGAGCTGCAAGATGATGCTGAGCACGGAAGTCGTGTGCAGATCTAAGCGGGCGCGAGCTCCTGCTCCCAGGCTGTGAGATACGATGGCGGCAACGTCGCGCCTACCGTAGCCAACAGCGCGTAGGAGGCACGAGGGGCGTTGCAGCGTTGGCTTTTTACATTCGTAGTATTGTTGGGAGGTTTAACTTTCTATTTTGTTAGGCAAAATTGCTTGTGAAAGTTTTAAAGAAAACACGAAATGACTTGAAGTAGAATATATAACTTCCAAAGCACAGAGGGTGTGGAACAAAGAAAGGAGGAAAAGGCCGGGCCAAGGGGCGCGAGGGGATCAATAAATGCACAGAAAATAGGGAAGAAGAATGAGAGAAGTGCAGAGAGAGTAGGGCAAACAGAAAAGCAAAATGAAATGGGGAAATGAGTGCGCATGTGTCTGTGTCCACAATGAATGTAAATGGACTAAATTTTCCAGTGAAAGGCATCGTGGCAGGTTGGGTTTACAAATGAATGCTGCCTCCCTGCCGTTGACGAGTGAAGGCGCTGAACGTGAGAACGCTGGAAGCAGATAGTCCAAGGGGCAGAACACGATGTTCTCAGCCAACCCTGATCGAAAGAAGTCTCTGTTATTATGGTATCGGTCAAAATTGACTCCAAGGAAAAAAGCATTTTTACAGATAAAGGTGGCCACTACGTAAGGGTGAGAGGGACAATTCACCAGGAAGACATTCCACATTACACTTGCTGCATTTAGTAATTTAGCTTCAAAAAATATAAAGCAAGAATTTTAAAAGTCCCAAGGAGAAATGTGTAAACCCGCAATCCTGGAGAGTACTACTCTTTCGATAACTGATATGCAAAATTTGGATAATAAAGTCAACAAGCTTATACTAATGTTCACATATCAAAAGAGTCCTACACTCCTAAGTTAGGAAGCACATTCTTTTCAGGCATATATGGAACATTTATGAACAACTGACCAGGATACACAATAGACCACAAAGTAAATCTCAACACGTCCCGAAGAATTGATATCATACACAGTGTTCTTTTACCAGAATGTGATAGGCCCAGACATCACTTACAAAAAGATAACTCTAAAAGAATCTATAGGCAAACTATTAGACTAACAGGAAAGCTCAGCGAGATCGCTGGACATAAAATCCATCTATCAAAATGTGTTGTTCCTATATACCAGCTAGAAACACTCAGAATTTTACAGAAGTTTCCATTTATAATGCAAAAACGTCATGATACCTAGGGATGGATCTAACAAAGTTGTATAAGATATTTATGGAAATAATTGCAAAACTTTGTTAGAAGATATTTATAAAGGATTCAAATAACTAGAGCTAGACACCAAAGTTCTTCAATTCTGAAACATGCATTTTTTCCATATTTTTAATACCTTAGAAATCAGATATGTCTTGTGACATATTGTGCCTTAACTTTGAGTCACAGATCAATCGGTAGCACTTTTTCTTTCCTCATAGCACGAAAGATAGTGGTGCACCTTTTACTCGATGGTATCTTGGATTTAATTAAATGAATACCATGTCCATGGATGGAAAGACTGAAAATTGTAAAAATGGTGATCCTCTCCGACACATTTTAAAACTTCAGTGCAGTTGTTGGCGAATTCCTTCTGAAAATCATTGAATAGCTAAGAGCTCAGAGTAGGCAAGGCAGTTCTGTTAAATAACATGGTGGTGGGGGGAGGTGTTTTTAACAAATGTCAAGATCTATTCTAAGCTTTAGGAATTGCACTACATGTATTGGCATGGAAATTAGACAAATACAGCAATTTAACAGCATAGAATCCAGACGGGGACACACGTGTACATGGAAACTTGATCTGCGACAGAGACACATTACAGAGCAGAGGAGAAAGACCACAAGTCAGTGATGCTTGGACAGTTGGTTATCCACATCAAAAAAAATAGAGTTACTATCTCACGCCAAACACATAAACTTGGCAGAAAAGTAATCTGCATGTAAACAGTAAAACTTTAGAGTTTTAGAAGGAAATGTAGTAGAAATAGTTTTAATGCTCTGTGGAAGGATTTCTCATACAGAACACAAAAAGCATAAACCATAAAGGAAAATACTAACAAATTTGACACAATTGTTCAACATCATTAGCCGTTCGGAAAATGAAAATTAAAACCACCATGAGCTGCCGCTTTACACCCGTGGCTAAAACACAGGAGGTGGCGACGCCGCGTGCCCACGAGCACACGGAGCAGTTGCGTCGCTCACGTGTGGCTGACGGGAACGCGAAATGGCACCGCTGCTCCGGAAAACAGGGCTTTTGCCTTGTGGCAGGTTTTCTGACGGTAAACATACAACCGCTGTATGACCAGTAATCTGTTCCTCAGTATTTACCTTAGAGAAATGGAAATGTGTGCTCACGCAAAAACCTACACACAGACATTTACAGCAGCTGTATCATAACAACCACACGCTGGAAACAACTCCAGGTCTTTCAGCGATTTCATGAATAAACAGTGGTACATCCGTGCGGTGGAATACTACACAACAACGAAAAAGGAATAAACTATTATGGATACATACAATAACATGCGTGAACACGTGTATGATCATTAATTATTCTTTCTCGTTTTTTGTAAGCTTCAACTATTTAATAGTGGCACACAAAATAAAATACATACATACATAATCAAATTATGGAGGACAATTCAAAGAACAGATCTTTCCCTTTCAAGATTTTATTAGCATCTAAACTCCTAGCGGTTCCTTATCCGATGCCCGTCTTCCGCACTGAGCAGGAAGCCCTGAGCGGCGTCTCTTGTCTGCTGGTGCACTTCTCGCCCGGCACAGCTCACGGTCCTCACAAATACGTGTGGAATGGGCATCATTTCTGTGAGCCAGACAGGACGAAAAAGTACATTATTTCTCAGTCATATCTAAAAGCATTAACAGTTGCACAACTGAAACTCATAAAATTTCATTGAGTATCAATCTTAAGAATTAAATTCTATGGATACTACTGAAGTCAGTCATTGCTATTTGAAAATAAAATCACATTTTCACTAACAAGTGGTTTTTAAGACACAAGAGAAATTCCAAAATACCAAATGGTAATTCAGATAAATCTGTAAATATGGGCAACTCATTAACTTTATTTTTCAAGGGACCGTGATGCTCTGAATTATTTTTGTTTAGAAGGGAGGTACTTACCACGAGAAATGGTGTTTTATCAGGATTTCACTTGTAAGTGGAAATATTCCTTATTATTCTTTGACTCTTCCTACACATGTGACCCCTCAGACATTGCCCCAGCCTGTGACGTAGACTGGTCAAAAGCCCCCCACGATCATCTCAGCAGTGACCACGTGGGAAGGCGCTGAGCTGAGCCCATGGTGACTCAGGGCTGCCGAGAGACAGGGGCTCTCAGTCGCCCCCCTGCACAGACAAGGACAAGGAGACCGGGGAAGCACGAAGGGCCCTGCCTGCGGACACGTCCGGACGCGTCTGTGGCTGCCTCACGCTCACTCCCAGACCCTCGCGCCCAGCACGCTGCCGGCGCGCAGCTGGCACTTGCTGCCGTTGAGGGGTCACTCAGGGAACGTCCGTCAACGACAGGGCTGCAGTCTAGGCCCGGGTCCAGCTGGTTCAAAGTGCCTGCTTGTAGTCAGTACCGTACGTTTGTTATCCTTCAGTGCCAGCGCGTTGGACATTTTCTCCCTGAAACGGTTTAGTAGCATAGGACTAATTAAATAGTAATTCCTTTACTAAAATGAAAACTGCTCTCTAGTTTGTAGTACCAAAGATAAGAGCCATTTAAAAACAGTCTCCCTCCTTGTTCCACGAGACTTTGAATCTTTAGCACTGGGGACGTTTCATCACACAAGACACCTTCTACCCCAAACTCGAGGGCTCGGGGCCCTGAACCGTGGCTGAATTTGCCCGACTCCCTGGGAGAGCCTCAGAGCAGCCCATCCAATTACTCTGTGAACACAATAATAGGGCATCTGTTTTTTAATTTTAATTTTATTTTTTCCCACTAAAATATCCAAGTGAGAAACATTTGGAGATTTATATTCAGGGCACAAGACCAAATGGCATCTGAAGCATTTCTTTGTTAAATATAATTAATTTTTCTTGGCTTTTTTCCCCCATCGTGACAAAGCCGGATCTTTGCCGTTCTCCCTATTTATAGGTGGGTATTTCGCTTCCCTGGATATTCTCTGCAGTAACCACCGAGATACTGGGGGGACAAAGCACTTCTGTTCCCTTTTCTGTCCTCTTGTGCGAGAGGAGCCAGGCGCTCTGAGTCACTTTTATTTTTACAAACAAACAACAGCAAACAAAAAGAAAAACAGCTCTCAACTGGCTTTCATCTTGTTTAAAGAAAGTAGCTGAGCTCATTCTATTTCGCTCTGAATGGGCGAGGGAAGGGCGGGGCGGGAGAGGAGGGTGCGGCGGAGCTGGAGGCAACATAGCTCCTTCCTTTCCTTGCTTTTTCCCAGGAGAAGAAAGATGTCTTTGCAACACACACACACACACACACACACACACACACACACACTCGCACCCCAAAATTAGAATGTAAAGAGCTGTAGGAAGGAAAACTACATAGAGAACGTTATTATTCCAATAAAAGACATATGCGCTCTGGCCCCTGAGTGTTGGTTCCAAGCGGAGATATCGACTTCCAGCTGACTGATGGGGGAACATCTTTCTCCTGAAATATTGATAGTAGATTACACGAAACCACAAACTATCTCCATAAAGCACGTCGTTTCTAATCCTAATGGTGTTTTCTTTCCTCAGATGACTGCTATATTCATGATATGATGGCTTTATTCTGTCTTGGGGAAAAACTTTTTACCATACTGCTAAATTAACTTGTCAAAAGGCTTCAAACTTCGGAAGCTTTTACAGCTCAATTCAGTGCTATTATTCAAGATTGAATAGGAAGGCCACGGACTGTAAAAGCTTGCAAAAAATAAATTTCACAGGCTTTCAGAGACTGAGTGAAATACTTACCTTTTGTTCGGGGTGTGTATCTTTATTGAAGACTCTGAGGATGGCTGCGTTTTGCCTATAAATTCTCGCCCTCACCCTGAAAGACTGTGTGTTTTTGTCTGTTGCCCTTGAGGGCCCGGCCGGATGCTTGCCCCCGGGTGACGATTCATCCCCGCAGGGCACAGTCGGGACCCAGCGCTCTCCAAACATGGGGGCTGGGAAGACAAAGACTCCCAGTTCCAGAATGAACCTTGGTTTTTTGAATTCTTTTATTCTGGAAACAGGTCCACAAGGGGTTTGATGGCCAATTACTGCTCATAAACGCAAGCCGACTGCCGTGGCGCCTTGCAAGGGTTTGTCTGCAGATGGGGAGGGGGAACACGAAGGCACGGCCGCCATTCATGTCAGCACCCTCACCACGACGCGAGCACAGTGTCCAGTGGTAAATCCAGTCTCAGGGCCGGCCTCCCCAGAATGCCAGGACGGCCGGTAGTTGGGTCGGGGATGCAAACCATGAGTAGATGCGTTGGAAGGAGACACTGAGTTGGTGAGATGCGGGGCTGGGGCCCAAGACTGATGCTAGGCCAGGCGCTACCCCCACACCTGGGCGCCGGGAGAATTCCCGCGGTGGGGCGGGAAGACATCTGGTAGGACCTGCCTTTCCCTTCCACAGGTGGCTTCTGTTGGCACACAGACTTTGCAAGAGCCCCTGCTAGACGCAGGCACGCTCCAGGCTTCTGCGGAGGTTAGTAGCAATGGCTGGGCTGCCCCTCGGTCTTCTGGACAAAGGTTTTTAAGATCTCCCTTCACTCAATAAGAACTTATTCCAGCATTTTCCCACTCAAAATACTCAAGATAATAAGAAAAAGAACACACAGATCTTGTGCGCCCATAACCCAAGGAGCTGGCGAGATTGTTTGGAAGGTGAGGTGCATAAACATGCACCCCCGTATTCCTCAGCTGAGAGACAAGTTTAAATTCCTCCCCTTCCACAAAGCCTCTGTACTCCGCACCAGAAGGAATCTTTTGTCCTGAACGTGCTTCGGAATACACCCTTATTTCCTCACAAGGCTTGCTCATCCCTCTGCTGGGCAAAGGCTGTTGGATGTGTGCAGTAAACCGCTGTGGGTTGGACGGGGTCTCGTTCCTGTCCCCCACCCCTGCGGACCAGCGTTCCCCAGCAGTTCACACACAGCACAGCTCTGCGACAGGGACAGGAGTGAGGATTTCTAAAGCTCCTCGAGATGTCTAAGGGCAGCCAAGATTGCAAACAGTTGTGCTGAGTGATCAGGAAATGAGGAAATCTCTTTGGGTTTCTGCGAAGTGCCAAGGAAAACTCTCAAAAAGATTAGGACCAGAGCTGGGCTTCAGGGGGTAGGCGTGGCTAAAACACGGGCCCAGGGCAGAGATGCATTTGGGACCACGCACATGTGGGAAGTGCAGGGCTGACACCGCGGCCGGTATCTGGACCCGACACCCCAGGGCAGCATCCCGGTCAGACAGAACCGGAATCCTGGCTCCAGAGAGGGTGCTGGGCGACCCTTCCTCCCAGGTGGTCTGGCAGATCCTGGAGTGATTTAGGGACTCCCATCCCAGGCAGCACTGCCGACTCACCGTCCCTTGGAGGCCACGTCGCGAGGCACCCACCCCCAGTTACACGAAGTCTTGGTTGGGGCTACTGGTTTGACATCTGTCTTGACCTCACAGTGCCTCATGGTGAAAGCCGACCTACACTGGGTGTTGGGGGAAGAGGGCAGAGAACGCTGCTGACTTTTGCCCAGGGGAGGGTCCCCCAGGTTGATAATTCGGAGCGTCTCCATGCAGATGCTCTATATCGCGCCCAGTACGGTTCTCGTCCTTTACCCTGAGCGGGCTGCAGGGAGTAGGAGGAGTCAGAAGGGGGTTCGCGTGCACTCGGGCTTCTACCTGTCGGCCACGCTCCATGCCTGGCGTTGTGATATGGGCCACACTGACTCTTGGCCGCAACCCTAAATATCTCCCTATGTTATTATTCCTGTTTTCCAAGAGGAAAACTGAATACCAGAGACCCTGAGCAGCTTCCCAAAGCCACTCAGCTAGTGAGTGACAGGGCCGGGGTGGCTCTTCTATCCGCCCACCGCAGGGCTCTCCCCAGACACCAGCTGCCTTCCGTGGTTGCACGTGGTGGAAGACACGGCCCCACGGGACGGACCCTGCACTCTGCCCAAAGGCATGCGGGAATGTGTACTCTTAACAAAGTCAGAGATTAATTTTTGCATTAACAATGGACTTCTTGGTTTACTAGAGACTCTTTTGAATATTGAAGTTTTTTTTTTCAAAAGGAGTTTTCTGGTGAACTCAAAATATAATTGAGAAACTAGAAATGTGATTTGCCAAACTATTTTTGTAAGAATACTAGTTTTGGCAAAGCGCACTGTATAAGCTTAGCACATACACATAGATGAACTCGATGGGAAATTTAGCTTCACCCACAACCGCGCATCTGCTGTGCTGGCCTTTACACGCCAGCCTCAGGCAGCAGGGACAAGCGCAGTTGGAGCAACCAAAGCAAACCGGGAAAGAAAAGGAGCCGTTGTAGATGCTCCCGGTGTTCTGAGAGGACGTCACCCTGGAGCAAGCAAAGGCAGAATGTGACAAAGAGGGAAGAGAGAGGAAACCACACCAACGGACAGAGACTCACACCATGTGTACTGATGCGTGCAAACGAGACTCACACCATGTGTACTGATGCGTGCAAACGGGACGCACCTGCGACATACATGTACATGCAAACGTGTGATGCACTGAGTCTTTGTGTCCCCCCAGGACCCATCCCAAAGTCAGGGGTTGGGGGGGGCCTTTGGGAGTGATCAGGTCACAGGGGCGGAGCCCTCACGAATGGGACTTGTGCCCTTATGCAAGGGACCCGTCAGCTGTGATGGCGCCACTGTTCTCCAGCCTGGTGACAGAGTGAGACCTCGTCTCTAAAAAATGGGACTCAGTGATTCTCTTGACCCTGTGAGGACGCTGCGAGCAGGTGCCGTCAGTGAGCCAGAACGCAGGCCATCAGACGCTGAGTTTGCTGGTGCCTTGATCTTGGATTCGCAGCCTCCAGAGCCGTGGGAGAGGACCACGTGCCGTCTGAGCCACCTGGTCCACGGTCCAGACTCAGACAGCACGAGCACTCCTGGTGGGAAAGCTGGAGGGGGTTCTGCATTCGATCGGTACCCGGGACCTGCTCACTCCCTTCCTCCTCCTGCGGAACCCAGGCTGCTGGACTGGCCAGGGAGCCCTTCACACCAGCGTGGGGGGCCCTGCGGCTCCAGACCACAACCCTGCCCTGCCTGGCCCCTCTGTAGCTCCTCCAGAGGACCTCCCTGGCTCCTGCTGATCTCACCCGAGGACCGGTCATCTGTGCTTTCATTGTGCCCTGGCCTGGCGGTGAGGGAGCTCCTGAGGGCAGACCCCTTCCCTGCTCCGCGAGGGCTCAGGACAGGGGTAGAGCAGCTCAGAGGCTCAACGCCCCTTGAGGTCAGCACGGGGGCTCCACACCTGGAGTCCATCCAGGGCCCGGGGCCCAGGCGGGGGAGGCTCAGTTGCCTCAGGGAACAGGAGAGTCTCACGCCCACCCTTCAGGTTCCTGCTGGGACACCAAAGGGCGCCCCAGGTGCAGACTGAGGGTCCAGAGGCCCGTCACATGCACAGAAAGCAGGGCCTGCGCTGCCAGGTCCCCTGTGCCAGGCCCAGGCCCAGGGAGAGGATGGGGAGCCCAAGGGCCAGGGGCCTGATGGCCAAGCCCACAGCACAGGTGTCGAACCAAGTTGGAAAGGACTTGTTCTCGGTGTTTTAAAAAATGGTGAGCGAAATTAAGAAACATTATTCGTGAGATAAAGATAAGTCTAGAGAGGGAAAGTGTTTATATGAAATAAGTAATTTTAGGGAAAGGACAGAGAAAGATGGTTTTGAGAACACTAAGATTTATATGTTCGTTAGCATGAGGATGTTATCAAAATACCCGCTGTGCACACAGACACGCACACGTGTTTCTATCCACACACCGGCCGCACGGGGTTTGTGCCAGGCCGAAGCCTCACTTGCTGGAAGGTGTCGGGACGCAGAAGAGCTCACCACAAGCCCGTGGAAGGCGCCGCGAGGAACACGTAGGATGCTGCGCTCCTCGGACAACCTTTCTACCACGGGAGGGGGAGATGGAGACAGAGACAGAGAAACAGAGAGAGGAACAGAGGACAGAGAAAAACGAAAGAAATAGAGACGGAGAGAGAGCGAGGAAAGGCGCCGGGAGGAGAAGCCGCCACACGCCACGTCCCCGCCGCGGCCCGCGCAGGACAGCCGTGTCTGCACCAGGGGCAGGCTGCCGGAGCCACGGTGTCGGAAGACAGTGGCCTGTTCTTGTCGCCCTGGTCTCTTGGAGCTCAGCAGCTTTTCTTGTAGGTCACCAGCCATGGCGCAGCGCAAGTCCCCGGAACGCGGCATCGGAAGGAGGAGACGCGGTGTTCTCTGGACGCTGGATCGGTTGTCCCGAGTGACGGCAGGAGGTCTGTGGAGAGTGAGCGGAGCAGCAATTGCGCGAGCACGTCTGCCAGGGGCTGGGGCGCCCCGCTAGCCCGAGCGGGCTGACGGTTTGCCGAGACACTGGACCTGGAGTCCGGGTGCGGAGGCTCTAGCCCTCAGAGACTGCCGCACGGGCACCACTGTCCCGCGGGGACACCAAGCGGACACCCCCCACCTGGCGTGCCCACGTTGTGCGCACTGACTCGGAGCTTGGAAGCACAGCCTGTCCCGGTGCCCGGGGGTTGTTGATATGTTTTCACTTTGGATTTCAAGGGACTTGGTGAGCACGGAATTGGAGGCTCAGGTTTGCGGGACCAGTGACACCTCTTGGAAATAGGTTTTACCACTAGGAACGGAGCACGAAGCCCGGACCTTTAGCCGCTCCCTTCGTGTTCCCGTGGGCCCGGCCCAGCCCTCTGGGGCAGCTGCGTCCTCGTGCTCTGCCCACGGCGCCGGCCCCCCCAGCAAGACCCCGTTCGGCCTTGAGCCTGGGCCACATCCTCTGTCCCTTGCGTCGTCCTGGCCGGGCACAGCCTAGAGGCTGGCTGAGACCCCTGTCCGTCATGGAACTGGTCAAACCTGATTAAAACTCTGAGCCTGTGATCTTAAATCCAGAACCATCCGGACGATTTCCGGGCCTTCCGCCCACTCCGCGAAGCCGTGACAGAGCCTTCGCTTCCCGCCCCCTCGCCAGCTTCCGCTCGGGCGTTCCCTGCGCTGAGTCTCTCTGGGGGAGGTCTGGGGAGCCGGTGGGGGCTGCGTGGAGGACGGAAGGTTCCACCGCCTGCCGACTCCTCCACCTCTGGGAGGGCAGGGCGCGGACGCCTGGTCTTGGGACCAGCACTGCCAGCGTGGGGGGCGGTCGTGAGGACCGAATGGGCTGGCAGGTGACGAGGACCTGGGCCCCAGAGAAGACTTCCGTCCTTCCTGTTGTCTCCCTCTGTCTCCAGAGAGAGCTGCCCCTTGCCAGGGCCCCCGCCCGGCCCCAGTCCCATTTCCCACGCCAAGTCTTCTCCCAACAGATAGTTCCCTCCTTAAGAAGAGCTCTGGTTAGTATGACTTTCTACTTTTCTGTGAAGTTCACTAAGTTTTCGTACAATTTCTACATCTTATGCAAGAGTCATTCCCCTCAGTCCCCTTGTGGGCACCACTGCAGGCCGTTTCCAGAGAACAAAACCACTTCGGTGGTCGATGAGAAAACAGAGGCAGACGCCGTCGTCCGCACCCCGCTGCCCCGATATCCGCGTCCCCTTTCTTTGTCTACGGAGCACCCGTTTGTCAGATCTGGGCGGCGGTCTCTAGACCTCAGGGACGGGCAATTCCGACTCAGCCTGAGGTTTACGTCACGGTCCATCGACCCACTGTCAGTAAACTCATCTCTCTTGGCCAGGGCTTGGTCTGGGGGCAGCCGGGACTCCGAATTCTGACGATGAGATGTGCGTGAAACTGGTGAGGTTGTTTACCAGGGATGACTTTGCTTTCTGGATACAAAGGATCAACTTGGACGCCTTGTCCCCATTCCATTTGCTCTCCCCTATTTTTTTAAAAATTGGAACGTGGGTGTGATGCTGGAGATGCAGCAGCCTGCTGTAACCAGGAGGCGTCAGGCATGGAGGTGACAGTTCACCTGCTGAGATACTGGAGAGGAAAAGTGAGGGGAGCCTGGATTCCTGGGTGGAGCCAGTGAGGGGCTGCTGCAGCCTTGGGCTGTCCACCTCCAGGCTTTCTTGTATGTGAGGAAAGAAACCCAGATGAATTTAAGCTGCTGAGGTTTGGCAGTCTGTTACTTGCATCCTAAAGCATTCCTAATTCGTAGAAAGTATAACTTGAAATTTAAACAAAATACTCAGAGGTATAGGACCACAATGGACATTATTTAGCTCTTTGTAACCTAGAAAAGCCCTACTGAATTTAGCCACATTTTTATCTAGTATAGGAAACACCCGGTCTAAACATTAGTCAATGAGTAAGTCTGTGTCTCAGATGGAAACAGACGCAGATCCAGCCCCGAGGACCAAGGACCGGCACTTCCAAGAGATGCGGCTCTGTGCTCTGAAGAACAGGCTCTTATGAAAAGTGACACTAACACTCAGGTGTGTCTGTGGTTACTAATCCCCGTCACCTCTGGAAGATGGCAGGGCACAGCAGGAGACGCTCTTAGCTGCACAGTGCACCCTCGGGCTCCCACCCAGATCGCTGCTTGGTTTCGTGATCCGAGCTCTGCTTCCCATCCTCCCTCTGCAGCCGAATCGGATCAGTGTCTGGGAGCTACTGGTGCACGGGCGGTCCCCACACAGTCTCTCTTCCTTCTCCACCCTGCGGTTCTGTCGCTCTCTCCTTGGACGCGTTTCGTGTTGCGGGGGGTGAAAAGCAAACGCAAATCACTTTTTTTCTGGGTCACGACTTCAGAGAACAATTGTGCCACTGAGACCCCCCATCCTGGAAATATTTTAATACCACTTGTTTTTATAAGCAGTTCCTTCTATGCAGAGTGGTTTCAACTACAGCAAAAAGGGAAATACTCTCAGAAACCATAATTCCATTATCTCAGATTAGGACGCAGATGCCAACATTTCAAATTTGGTTGTTTTCGGTAGTTTTTCTTGAAATACCTATTTTTCATATCTGAAAACGTCCTAACATTCTAAGAAGGTCTCATCAAAGGAGAAGAATGTGTGAATTGATAAAATATCCACATTTTTACATGTGTTTGAGGAAAACATGTCCTTTATGACTTCTTTTGCATTTATTTTCCTCTATCGATCTTTGGTTAGAGATGATTGGGGTTTGTAAAAGTATAAAATTTATTTGCCCTAATTCAAGCAAGTGTATTTATACATATGTGATCACTCAGGTTTGATAACTTAAATAAATTAATTGTGATTGAAACTGTTTATTGGTTTTACGTAGAATTATATTATTTGTTTTTGTGTTGATTTTGGTTTTCCCACGAGAAAGAATGTTGACTTTCTTCTTCGTTGCTGTGCTAAGCACCGGGCAGGAGGCCTGGCCCGCGCTGAGTACTCCGCGAGCATTCGTAGGCACTGATCACCGACGGTACACATCTGTGACGCCATCGGCACCGCTTCTCCACGCACCACACTGAATTCCGTATTCAGCATTTTTAAAAGGAAGGTTTGGCTTTTGCCTGAATCATAACATTCCACAAAATTTCCCGATTCCTAGATTCCGATGAGGTTTGCTCATCAGAGACCTTGTTCTTTGGGTGCTGTCGGGGCGAAAGCGCAGGGCCGTCTACGCCCGGACGTGGCGGCCGAGCGGCTCCCCTCGCTGGCTCCCCCCCGTGCGAACTACAGCTGCCCGCGTGTTTATTTTGGTCATGGATTTCAAAGGACCATCTCTACCCTAAAGTAAACAAACATAATGGAACAGCTGCGACTGATAAAAACTCCCAGGCATAATCATCACCCTCTTGTATATATCCTGTGGTTTCAGATTTAATTTTAAAAACTTCCCTTAACTCTTCATGCACGATGGGCACAGCGGACTCAGCGGAAAATGGCTGCAAAGCCCTTCTCTGCCCTGAGGAGCCACAGGCGGGGAGGACGACTGCAGTGTCCCCTCTCCTGCCCAGCAGCGGGGACGCAGGCCGCAGGGCTGCTCCACATCTGCTGCACACGGTCGGGCCGCGGATGCCGGGGCGGCCTGGGTACCCCCACATGGCCGGGGCCAGCTCTGAGACCACGCAGCGCCACGGGGGAGGACCGCAGTGCACTGGCCGGACAAAGCCCAGAAGTCGTCTGCGCGCAGCGTGGGGCTGGGCGGGGGCTGTGTCCCTCTGTCATTCCGTCCACATGGCGAGGCCTCAGCAGCCTGACGCGGCGTGAGAGATCCGTGCCGTAACGAACACCGGGAGGTCCCGAGCATTTTGCTTATTTATATCTGAAAAAAACTCTCCTTTCTAGAATCATTCGTGAGCTTTGGGATTCTTTTTAAACCACAAGCCATGGGCACTTTTGATAGAACGAACACACTGTGGTGGATCAACAATGCATTTAAAAATTGAGACATTCCTCAAAACATCAACCATACAATCCATATGTTACCATATGGTCACATGTAATACCATATGATCCGGCAGTCCCACGGCTGGATACCTCCCCAGAGGAACTCAAAGGAGAGACGCGAACGGATCCTTCAACACCCATGTTCATAGCATGTTATCTACAAGAGCCAAATGGTGGAGGCAACCCCCAGAAACCAAACGGAGAAACAGAAGGCTGTCTATCCACACAATGGAATATTATTTAGCCTTAAAAAGGAAGGAAATTCTGGCACCTGCTACAATATGGATGAAGGTTGAAAACACTGGGCTAAGCGGTGAGCGGACACAGAAGGACAAATCTTCCACTCCTGTGAGGGTCCTGGAACAGTCAGGCCCACAGAGGCAGGGAGCAGAACGAGGGGCCGGGGTCGGTGTTCAGTGGGGACAGTGTCTCAGGCTGGGAAGGCGAAGAGTCCTGGAAACGGATGGTGGTGACGACTGCACCGCAGTGTGAAAGCACTTCATGCCCCAGAAATACACACTTAACATGGTTTAAACGGTCACCTTAAAGTACATTTTACCATAATAAAAAATAAAAAAGTTAAACCAAAGAAGTATCTTCAAAAGAAATTCCAGAACAAGTCTTATGATGGTGAACACAGGTCACACGATGATCAATCCCTCTCTGTCTCTCAGGGTCCCACGCCCGACATCGTCTTTAATGGCGGACACCTATGCCTGTGACCCCACAGGGCTCGCACTGAGTCTGCACTACGGTGAGTTGTATAATTATTCCATCACACACTACAATATAGTAAGAATAGAAGTGAAGTGCATAATAAATGTCATGCACTGAGCAACTCCAAACCACCTCCCCCAACCCATCTGTGGAAAAATTGTCTTCCACGAAACTGGTCTCTGGTGACAAAAAGGGTGGGGACCACTGCCCTAATGTCCTCTTTTCAAATCACCCTAACGATTCGTGAGCTTTGTACTTAATCGTGAATTTTAGGAACAGTTTGTCAGGGTCCACGTGAAATCTTGTTGGGATTTTGGTTAGAATTTCATTAAACTTGTAGATTAATTTAGGGGAGAGTTGATGTCTGCGAAGTCCTCCCATGAATAAACGTGATATTTTTCTCTATTTTCTAAAGGTCTGATTTTTAAAAATCCTTCAGTGCAGTCCTACAGTTTGGACAGGAGAGCACACGCTCCACTGGATTTGCTCTGAGGTGTTTTGCAGTCTCGTTGATATTGTGAAGGAGGGTTCCTTTTCCAGCACATTTCTGGTTGGTTGTTGGTGCTGTGTAGGAAAGCTGCTGAACGTAGTGTGCGTTGATCTGATGTCTTAGTCCCTGGGGGCTGCTATAGCAAAAACATCATTAACTGAGTGGCTTATAAACAACAGAAATTCATTTCTCACAGTTCTAGAGTTGGGGGATTCCAAGATCAAGGCATCAACAAATTCGGTATCTGGTGGGGGCCGTCTCCTCACTGCGTCCTCACAGGGTGGAAGGAGCCAGGCAGCTCTCTGGGGCTCCTTTTGTAGGGACAGTAATCTCATGTGTGACGCCTCTGCCCCGATAACTTAGTCACCTCCCGCAGGCCCCACCTCCAGATACCAACACATCGGGGATTAGGCTTCAACATATAAACTTTGGAGGGACACAAATATTCAGTCTGTGGCAATCTGATCTCCTGTCTCCTTGCTGAATTCTTACCAGTTCTAAGAGTTTGCTTGCTGGTCTGGGCTCCCGTGCGGCAGGACTCCAGGGAACGCATGGTCGCCCACGCATCCCGCAGCCGTGAGAGTGAGTGTCTGGCAGAACTGCCTGATTCCTTAGGTTTTCTATGTACCTGGTTATATATTTGCAAATAATAGTGTTTTTCTCTTTTGTTTGAATTTTTTAAAAAAAAAACGAAACATTGTATTGGCTGAAACTTCTGGTAAAATGTTGCACAATAGTAAAATGATTTTTTCCATTACTTTAAAACGTTTCTGCTACTTCAACATCAAGTGTGGTCATTCCTATAGATATCTTTTTTTTTTATCAGGCAGATACTCTTTATCATATAAAGAATGTTTGCTTTTGTTCTTAGTTCCCTATGACTTTTGTTTCCACTTACGCACATGTGTTTTTAATTCATCGAAGCCCTTACGTTTGGCAAGTACTGAGATTCTTTTCTCCGTTAAACTATTAATGCAGAGAATTACACTGATACATTTTTCAAATGTTGATTCATCTCTGGATTACTGGGATAAAGACCACTTGGACATGATGTGTTATTTTTAACTTTTTCCTGTGAAATTATAATATAATGAGGAAAACATATAAAATATACATGTACAGTTTAATGACTTACTATACACTGAGCACCAGAGTCTCACCGCTCAGGACAAGGGACAGAACCTCCCTCTGCCCGCCCCTTCCCCATCACAGCCCCTTCTCATCTCTTCAATCAGCCATAATCGCAACCTTTATTGTACTCACTTCCTTATTTTCTTTATATTTTTCAACCTAAATATGCATCTCCAAACACTGTGATTTTGTTTTGCCATTTTTGACCTTTATATAAATGGACTCAATCATACAGTATGCTTTTCTTGTGGTCTGGCTTCTTTCCTGGTCATTGCACTCTCTGAATACCCAGAGTGGTTTCTTTTGTCTGTTGTTTGTGCTGGTTCTCGTTCATGTGGTCTTGTTTACTTGTCTGCCTGGTTATCTTTACTTGTGAAGAGTGGTTTTTTTTTAAATTTTTTAGGTAAAGATTGAGAACTGTCATATATTTTCTTCTTTCAGAGGAGTTTCATTTATCTGTGAGTCATCTGTGAGTTTGCTATGAGTCACTGACAATCTAGGATCACTTTAATCCAGTTTCAGGGTTTGAGAGATTATGTGTACCATCCTGATGATTCAGAGCTGGATGATAAGAGCAGGCTTCTTCCAGCTCATCCTGACTTCTAGGAAATGGTGTGTGGGAGCCAATTAGAGCCGGCCGTGCACATTTCCTCCCTGCTCTGTGTTTGGTGATGTCATATTGGCAGCATGAACTCGGCCTCGGTAGGGATGTTTACACCACCTAAATTAGCAAGTGTTGCAAACGAGGGCTTTGTGCCTTGGAGAGCTTGTTGCTAAGAATCTATTACCACACGATGGCTCCTAGCGTTCAGCCTTTGAGTTTTCTACCTAAAATGTGGGGTTGTTTCCTAGGCAGGCCCCAGACTTCAATCTTTGTCTCCTAAGCCTGTGAGGTGCACCACCTACCGCTCAACCTCCTCTTCTGCATCAGCACAGACCACCTTGGCAGAAACAACTTTAAAGATCGGTCTCAGCTGGGTGGTTTTTATGTTTTGGCCATTATTAGTGGAGCTGCTGTAAACATCCATGCACAGGTTTTTGTGTGGACATAAATTTTAATTTCTGTGGGATAAACACAGGGAGACTTCTGGGTCACGTGGTAAGTGTATATTCAGATTCATAAGGAACGCCGAGGTGTTCCCAGAGTGTGTGCCATTTGCATTCCCATCACAGGTGTGAGCGTTCCTGGGCTCCGCACCCTCGTCAGCACTCGGTGCCACTGTCTGGTTTCTTTCTTTAGTTAGTCAGTTACTGATGTTCGTAATGTGCATTTATTTCACTTTTCATTTTGGTCATTCTAATAGGTGCGTAGTGGTGTCTCATTATGATTTTAATTTGCATATTGCTAATGCTTAGTGCTGCTGAGGTCTTTCCTGGGCTTGCCATTGGTATAACCTCTTTGGTGAAGTGTCTGCTGAAGCCTTTTGCTCATTTTTAAATTGGATTCTTTGTTCTCTCACTGTTGAGTTTTGAGTGTTCTTTATATATTTTGGATGCAAATCCTTTGTTGGATGTGTGATTTGCAAATGTTTTCTCTCTTATGCTTATATTTTATTTGATTCTTTAAATTTCTTTTCTTGACTTAAATAGGTACATGGAACAGAACTCAGAAGAAAAAAAATCCATGTATGCAAAACTTTTATGCAAGGACCTAGGAAAGGATTGTTCATAAAAGGTTTCACATGAAATTCATAATTTTGATTGTCTCTGGGAGGGTGACGGTGACTGAGGATAATGGTCAGGGGTGAATGTGGTTTTTCTGTAATGTTGACATCTTTACCAAGAGAAAGTTTTCAAGTTTGTTTACCAGGAAGCACATGAATATGCGAATACAATCTACCATCACCAGTATGTTCCTAAATAAAGGACATTTTAAAACCAATAAAGCAAAAAAGATACCATTCGAAGACAAAATAACATTTTAAAAATTAAGATTAATATATTTATCTTTGTGAGAAATCTCTTGTGTGTACACACACACTTCCCAAAGAGCACACCAAACTCCTCAGTTGAAATAGTTCGGCTGCAAATGATAACGGTTAGATGAACGCCAGTCCCAGCAGATGGAGTGTGTCAGAAATGCCTCACACACTGTCCCAAGTCCCTCGGCCCTGTGGCCTCTGGATCCTTGGACTTTTGTTGTGTTACCCGGACCTAGTATCTCCTTGCCCAGGGATAGCCAGGCACCCTCTTACTGTGGCTGTGCAGT
This sequence comes from Avahi laniger, assembly GCA_963575035.1. Taxonomy (NCBI): domain Eukaryota; kingdom Metazoa; phylum Chordata; class Mammalia; order Primates; family Indriidae; genus Avahi; species Avahi laniger. The sequence continues at coordinate 43,041 of CAUYSK010052691.1, forward strand.
CAGAGTGGGCGGCTGCACCCTGGGGTTTCCCTGACACCTCACGCCTCATCACAGGACGCGCGGCTGGGGATCTAGAACAACTGCCCAAGGGTCTGAGGATAAAACCTGAAGTCAGGCAGTTCACGTCTTGTGGGGGATTGAATAATCCGAAAGAAGAGTTGGGAAGGAGTTGGGAAGATAAACGCCTTTTTCTTCTTCCCTTTCACAGACTGTTCTAAGACATTTATCCTGACAGCCTGGCCAAAGATTTCTCATATGTCCGGCTGCACACGCCTGCCAAACAACCTCAATGTGTCCGTCTGTGAAGCAGTGGGCATTGTGGAAATGCATAATCGTTACTTACTTCTCATCCTTTCGTGGGCTATCACCAGTTTTCCTTACTCTTCAAACTCAAATTCAGTGCCAGCTGAATTAATCCTTGTCTCAGGCTCCCCCAGGATAAGACAAAGCATTTGTCTCTCTCACCTAACAAGAAATTTGGAGCTAAACAGCCTAGGGCTAGTGAAGCTACTCAAGCCTGTCTTTAAGGACCTACGCTCTCTCCACCTTCCTGTTGCACCATTCTTATTATGTGGCTTTTGTCCTCCTGGTCACAACAGGGCTGCTGCATCTCCAGATCTCTCACCCACAATTCAGGAAAGAAGAAAGGGGAAGGACATGGAGGTAAAGAACTGGGTTCTAGTAAGGTTTTATCTTTTTATCCAGGATAGCAGGCACTCTTCAAATGTCACGGCAAACATTATCTTCAGGGTAAGCTCAGAAATTGCATTATTAATTTCCATTCTCTATAGTGGAGGCAGGTGAGTGAGAAGAAGGTTCGGAATGGGTGAACAAGATCTGCTGGAAGCGGAGGTGGGAGGTCAAGAACAGAAACTGCTTTGTGCAACTCACAGCATATGTTTCACTCGCTCCTTCTAGCTGCTCTTGACCCAGGAGCAAATAAATTCCTCTTTTTTGCCTCCTGCAGAATAAGTTTCCTCTCTTTCCTCAAAACTGAAAATTGGAGCTCTATAATAGAAACTTTAAAACATCGTTTATTTTTTTAAAATTTGGGTAAACATTTAAAAAGTGAGAGATTTCATGCAGATGGCTTAGATTGCTGGATTTCCTTGAAAATATCTGGGAGAACGGGCCAAGTTCCTCCCCTCACTGACTGGCGCTGAGGGTGACTGTCCCCTGTGAGGTGGTGCACATCACCTCTCTGCACGGCCACACCTGCCGGCTGCATCGCCCCTCACCTGGCCGGCGTGTGGGGGCTCCTGAGTCTCCACCTGGTCTTGGATCAGCCGACACCTCTCCTGTCTGCTCACCTCCTGCCGGCGAGCTGGCCATAGAAGTGAGTGCTGCCCGGAAATCAGCTCTGAGTGTAGCTGCCAAGAAAACCGTGTTTCCTCCAGCCTCGTTATACACACTTCCAGCCTGGCCCTGCGGCCCCGTAAGTGATTTTAAGGAATCTGGTAAAATAAAAAGCCTCCTGGAACGAGTCCCGGAAGAAG
>CAUYSK010052694.1:0-11872 GCA_963575035.1 Avahi laniger
TGTGGTATATGTATACCATGGAGTACTATTCAGCTTTAAGAAATAATGGTGACATAGCACCTCTTATATACTCCTGGAAAGGGCTGGAACACATTCTACTAAGCGAGGTTTCCAAGAATGGAAAAATAAGCACCACATGTACTCGCCATCAAATTGGTATTAACGGATCAACACATAAGTGCATATATAAGAATTACATCTATTAGATATTGGGCGGGGGGGGGGGAGGGGGGAGGAGGGGACGGGTATATGTGTACACAAAGAGTACAATGCGCACCACGCAATAGGATGGACACATTTGAAACCTGGACTGAGGGGGGGAGGGGGGACAAGGGCAACACACGTAACCTAAACATCTGTACCCCCATATTATGCTGAAATAAAAATAAATAAATTAATTAATTAAAAAAAAGAAAAAGGAAAAAAAATAAAAATAAAAATTGCCTAATATAGCATAGTGGAAAAATTACGCAGTGAAACAGATCTGGATTTTAATTCTGGTTCTGCTCATTAATAGTTGTATGACATTGAATACATTGTTTGACTTTTCTGAGTGTCTTTCTTAGTAAGCACTGAATATATGTCTGTTTTATAAGACTGTTATGAGGAATAAATGAGTCTTTAATATAAAAAAAATAAAGTATATAATGTAACACTTCAGTTTTGTTTCAAAATATGTTTGTGTACGTGTGTGTGTATATGCGTGCGTATGTGTTTTGTCTTCTGTTATATCCCCAGGGAAGAAAAACAAAGAACAGTACTTGATATGTATACACGAGTATACATATATTACATATCTTACATACACCCCCCTGCACACACACACACGTAAAATGGATGCAAAAAAATCATTGTTATCAGTATTATGGAAACATCAGTATTATGGAAAATTTCAAGTAGAACTCTTAGAGACAATCTGGCAGATTTCGAAACCTATCTGCACTACTTTCTAGAAATGTCAACTTGAGCAAGTTAACTAACTGCTCTAAATCTTTATTTCTCCGTCAGAAAATAGAGATAATAAACACAGTGTTTAATGAGGTCTAAATGAGATAATCTACATAGTGAGTATGCAATAAATATAATCTATAATTGTTTTTAAAATACAATTACTGGAATTAATGAGAATGCGACAGCAATTTGGGATGTTAATGAGAATTATTGATCATAATAATGTATTAATTTACCCAATCAGTTAAGTCTTTTAAGTGTCCCAGTCCTCTAGCATTTGAGAGATCAAAAAGGAGATAATTTTACACATGTCTTGTAACATGTAAATGCTGCTTACTAGTTCCATTTTTAAATTATGGAAGATTTTCAGGTATTGTAAATCATTAACACATTTTTTAAAATTTTAATTAGTGAAAAATATTTATGCTCATCAAAATCTTCTTGTTTATTATCTTTGAGCTTTTCCATAACTTGTTCTAGCACTGCTCTTTTGAGCTTATACTCTTCTGTGAGCTACAGTTACCAAATGTATGAAAAGACCTGATAATTAGAGTAAAGCTTTTATATTAACTGAATAAATTAAGTTTGTACTTTTCCTACTGGCATTAATCTTAAAAAGTTTCTCAAGACAAATCTTAGCAAGAAAAAATACAATAGCTTATTTCAAATGTAATAATTCAATATATTTTAAAGAATTATGCCATTCTAAAATAGTTTTTACAGTTGCTGCCCTTTGCTGTCTAATATTGCAGCCACCAGTCACACATAACTATTCAGAACCTAAAATGTTTGTATGCTGAAGGAACAAAATTTTTTATTTAATGTTAATGAATTAAATTTAAATTTAAATAGACACATACGGTTAGTGGCATTGGCCAGTGCAGCTGAAGTGAAAGGTATAAATGGTAAGTTCCACATATAAATCTGGATATGTGGTTTCAAATAAAGTACTACTATAAAAAAAGGAATTTTTTTTACTTTCTATAGTATTTTTATATTTTTCATTTTTGTTAATATTAGAACATGTATCTTCCCCAGAGGTGCACTTCCATGTGATCTCCCTGTATCTCTCTTTCTCTATCTTTCGGTCTGTATGTCTGTCTTTTATCTTTTTATCTGTCTACATACGGTATAACACATTTATCCTAGTCTTATGTATCTAGTCCCACTTCAGTGAGAGAAGAGAGGGAAGAAAATCAGCTAAATACATGGTGCAGAAATTAAAAATTTTAACCCACATGCACATTTTGCATCTCCTTGTTTCTCCTACTTTCAGAGATAGGTGACCATTTATTTTTTCATTGAATGATAAATATAAGCTTTACTGATCTAATTTAACTTTGAAACCTCCATTTTGTGAGTCATGTAATTTTGAGAGTAGAAGTATTCCATTATCTATCTCAACATTCACTGCAACATAATCTAATCTTTCAAACATTTTAATCTATTGAGATTTACTTTATGCTGTGCCAAGAATGCAGCAGTGAATATATCTCTAAACTTTTTTAGTTTTCTTTATTAATTTAAGTCATGAAAAAATAAAAGCAAAATGTCAGCTAAATGATTTTGCTTTTTTGATCCTACAGCCTATTGAGAGGATATTCTCCCAAGGGTACAGCTCTGAAAGCTGTCCATGTTTTGCCTTTAGATGTGTTTGGATCATATAAATCAGCTGAATCTATAGGAAAGAATGTCTTGATTAATAAAATCTAAGTATGATAAAATATTTGAAACAATGATAATTTGATTTACATTCCTTTGGCAGGGATTTGAGAAGAATTAAATCAAAGGGAAGTACTAACATTATGAATAGTCATGCTCTTGTACAGGAGTACTAAGAAAAGGGAAGGAGCTCTAGGAAAGGTATGAGTTTCAGTCGCAGACTAAGGCCATTAAATTTTTCATAACATGTATTTTGTTAGGATATTTTCTTGAGCTCAATTCCTCTGACTTCATCTTCTCATCTCTGAGACCTCACCCCCAAACCCTCATTGTTGGAGGCAGCTGCAGATCTTGGAATTGTTCCAGAAAGAACCTATAGCACTATTCCTTCAGTAAGGGCCAGCCACAACCATCTGCAGAGCACAGATTCCTGGCTGTAAAGCAGCACACCATGTGACTGGAGGTTGAAATGGACACACTAAGACTTTGTGTAATGCAATGTTTTGTTGTGGCAGTGGTTGTTTACAAGACATAAATTATTAGGTCACTTCTCTTTCTTAATTAGCTTGTTTTAAAAATCTGGGGTTTTGTAATAATATGCAGACAGATGTGCTCAATAGTCTGTAATTTAGATGACTAAAGAAGCTATTCCACACACTGCTTTCAAAAAGATTGTATGTGTATATATGTGTGTGCATATTCATGTGTGTGTCTAGTTCAAGGTGAGAGAGTTACTGATATAGTCTGTTAGAGACAGTGCTGTGAGGATAGGGAACGGCAATCTAAGTGAAGATCATAAATAGACCAATGAAGGTTAGAAATTAAGAAAAATGTTAAAAATTTCTGAAAGGGTTGTGGAGTGTAGATCAGTAAGTGCTTTGGATCTCATAGAGAATTGTAATCTAATGGCAAGGGAAGCATTCATTCGCTTTTTTTTACATGGGAGTGGCGTGATGACATCCAGCTGTGTTTGAGAAAATAACCCTGATAGCAATGTGTGAGATAATGTATAGAGAAAAGAGGCTGAAAATAGAGAGCAACGTTAGAAAATGTTTTTAATCGTCCGGATTAGGGCTGATGAGGTCTTGAACTAGAAAAATATATATAGGGAAAAAACTTTGGTCTATTTCAGTGGAACTGCAGAGTACAGAAAAATATGAAAGGTATATTGAAAGTTAAAAATATTTTAAAAGATTTCTTGAGCTTGTGACTAAAAATATCATGGGATACTTAACAAATAGAAGAAATAAAGAAAGAAGGAATTTTGACAAAGACAGTCAGTTGTGTCTTAGATTATCAGTGCCATCTGGATAAATTCAGAAAATACATGTCTTGATTGGGAAGAAAAGATAAGAATAGATATGTGCATTGAAGAATTATTCGTATGGTGATATAATTAAAATTTTTATGGTAGATGATGTACTCTTGAGAGAAATCTTAACATGTAAGTGTGAATTAACAATTTTGAAGGGTGGAATACTTCTGAATGATGATCAGGTTCAATTTGTGTCCATTAATTAGAAGTATTGAGAGTGAATAGTGGGCTACAAAACTCCTTGTTTGGGGTTGTTGTAAAGGCCGTCAACACAAGCATTGAATTTTGTTCTAAGACTGATAAAAAGGGCAAGGCCTTTTTTTGGTAATATTTAATTTTTGTCAACCTGATACTTAAAATGTTTGTTGCATGAATTACATTTGTAAAAATGTTTGTGGCAAAGTGTAGTATTTATGTTCACTTAAATTTGTTAATTATATTTGTCGAAAAAATTGAATCTGATAATATTCATTGATCTTGGGATATTTAGCTAATTTTGACTTGACTCATCTTACTATAATTAAAATAACCAGTTAAAATCCCTTTCCATGTACCCTTGAAGTTTAGAGGGAAAAATACTTTCCTACCTCCATAAGTTGTATAGATAAAATTAGATGGTGATTATATTAGAAATATTATCAAACAAAAACATAATTCGGAAAGTCTATTTTTTTATAATTTTCTGAAAATTAAATAATATCTAAGATACTGAAAGATGCTTTTGTTGAAAAATGCTTTAAAATAGCTAGGTTACATAACTTCTGTGACATACTATGTTTTTAGTCATTAAAACCACATGCTCATGCAAGAGATAGCTATTAAAGAGTTTTATCAGGTAAGAATTTATGAAAAATTACCGATGAATAGTCATTTCTCATCTCCAGCAAAAACGAAATAAGCCATTTTTTTCAAAATGTCTTAATGCTGACTATTTCTCAAGAACCCACCTCATACCGCTACCAATTATAAGACCTTATCTTCTTTTTCCTATTTTATTTTTTGACATTAGCCTTCTTATTTATTGTCTTGCTGCACTTCTCTTTCATTCTATCTTTTACAGAGGAAAGCAGTGGTCTATTAAAATTCTTGTTAAACATTTTCCAGTGGATTCACCTAGAGTAAAAACAAAATATTTCTTATGGCCCATCTCCTATAGCCCCTACACACACTTGCTTTTCTTTTCTGATTTCAAGTCTGCCAAGAATGAATATTCTTGATCCAGAGCTTCCACTCTTGTTGTTCCATCTGCCTAGGATAACTTTACATTATCCTCTCCCTCACTTCATTCTTTTATTTACTCAATTATTGCCATCTCAAAAAAAAAAAAAAAACTTAGCTGGGCATGGTGGCACATGCCTTGTAGTCCCAGCTACTTGTGAAGCTGAGGCAGGAGGATTGCTTGAGTCCAGGAGTTTTAGGTTGCTGTGAGCTAGGCTGACACCATGGTACTCACCCTAGCCTGGACAACAAAGAGCGACTCTGTCTCAAAAAAAAAAAAAAAAAACAAGAAAACGCCCACAATTCTTGGATTATTCGATTTGCTTCCACTGATTTTATTTTTTATAACATTTTCATTATATAAAATTAAATATAATATTAATTATTTTCGATTTATCTTTGGCCTATCCCAGTGAAGTATAAGGTCTATATTTGCAGAGTTTCATTTATTTTCTTTGCCCCTAAATTATCAGTGTACAAAATAGTGCCTGACACAAAATAGTTATTGGATATGCTATGTTGAATGAGAGTATCATTCATTTACACTCATTGTATAAATGATAATGTATTGAATGAATAATGTCAGAGCTATGTTAAAGCATATATTATAATATAAAAACATATACTTTCATTAATCACTGTTTAGGAACATTGAATTCTTGATAATTCTTTTAAAGAAATACTTAGAAGTCTTTCTTCTGCATTTTCCTCCAAAAAAATTCCATTTTTATATATTATTAAAACAAAAGCCATGTGAATAACACCTGGATGGGAAACATTATCAGTTATATGGTTTGCTAATTTCCACTTGTTATATTGCTTTTTTATCAATAATTGAGAAATCAATATTTCATATACACATGGAAAATTTTTAAAAATAATCTTATTACAGTCTTGAAAAACTAGTTGGAATTTATTTTATTTATGTATTCCTTAAAGTAACCTTGATGTTTAGTTATATCTAAAAGTATGCATATTAAAATTGCATACAACTCTGTGTGAGATTTCCAGTATTAAAATTTATGCTGCTGATTCTTGGAAACTATTATCTTTTGTATTTAGAAAAATTTGCAGGTTGAGCTTTCTGTGACACTTGTAAGTCTTCTGGTTTATCCGAGGCATTTCTATGATTAGACCTTTGAGATTGGAAATTTAAATAACAAAGAAGACCTGGACCTTTAATTTTTATTTAGACAATTTGAAGTCTTAATTTTCAAATGGAAGACAGATTGATGGAAATAGAAAGATCTGTATGCTTGTTTTAAAAATAAAGAATCCCTGGCCCACCCATTGATGTTCTGAATTAGAATAAAATGAGGTGGTCCAGGAGTCTTGTTTTACAGATGCTCTATGTCTTTGCTACTCAAAATATGGTCTGTAGGCTGGCAGCACCAGCTTCACTTGGGAATTGTTCAGAAATTCAGAATCTTAACCCACATTCTGGATCTACTGAGTCAGAATCTATATCTTAACACAATCCACAGGTGATTTCTGTGCACATGCATTTTGAGAAGCAGCACTTCAGATGATTGTGATGCCTAGCTGGATGTGCAAAATAATGGATTCTAGAAGCTCTGTAGTGTAGCATTAGGAACTGTGGATAAAAGGCAAAAATGGCTGGAAGCAATCCTTCACAGAAATGATTCTGCAATCTAACCATTGATTTCTGTGCCTTTTAAGCTAGAAGAGCTCTCTGCTCTGTCCCATTCCAAAGGATTTATGTGAAGCTACCAAACTCAAATTGTTGTTTGACATCAACATCCCCTGAAGTATAAACTCTTAATAGATATATTTCTGCTTCTTAAAACTCTTGCTATATCATTGTATAAGTAATTAGTTTATTCAAGCTAATGAAAATATATTTTTTCTCACTAGAGTTTTGAATATTTCTTAAAACCAAAATGATATAGGAGTAGAATTTTAAAAATTCAATGTAATAATAATTATTTAATGATGAATGTCAACGTCCTACATGTAATATAAACAAGCCAGTTGAAATTCCTCCTTTACACTCCTAGCACGCCCAAAAATACATTTCCCATTGACATAAAGCAAACTTATCAGAAATATCTATGTGGAAAAATTGAGAACTCGATGAGCAAAATTAACTCAAAATATGTTTTTACATCTGTTGATATGAAATTAATTTGCTTTTAAGGAAAAATTCACATATATGACTATGTATGGTGCCAAAGAGAAGTTATTAGAAGTAATTGTAAGATTAAAAAAAATGTAATACATAAACCTCAAAGGATTGGAAACAGTAATCTATACACATGTATTCTAAAATTAGAATTCTTTAGTTAATACTATAAATCTCTCTTCAAAGATGAGGATCACTTATCTATAAAAAATAACTTTCAAAAATATGGAGTCTTAGAGGAAATTAAGACATCCTCATATAACAGAAATTTGGAAAATAAATGATATTGGGGAACTAAGAACACAATTTTATTTTATCATTTCTTATAGTTTAAAAATCAATTACACCTTCATGGATCTCAAAGAATTTCAATAATTAAATTACTCAATTAATCATTAATACTTTCACAATATATTATACTTTTATTTCTCTTTTAAGAGTCAAATGTTTTGAAATCTTCATGAAAATAAAATCTCTAACACAGTTCATTATATTATTAGTATTGAGATGTTCCTGCACCCACTCACATATTCACACTTACCCCATATACACTAACACCAAAAATCTACCTTCAATCTTTCTTTTCCTGAAACGGGAAAGACTTTAAGTCATGTAAAAATTGCTACATCATAGTAAACATGTTTTACTAAATAATTCATTTGACCCTGTGGCATTCTTCTTAGAAGAATACTATGTTGTTTTTTTTCTTATCATACTCAAGAGAAATTGTTTAGCCTTCGTTATTTCTAGCTTTCTTTTTTTTAAAAAAACACATATCCAACTATTTCACAGCACACAGGAAAATGAGTGTTATTTTAGTAGTTGTTAGAAGAAAGAAGTGAACACACATGAAAAATCATGGTATCATTAAGTACTTAAAAAAATGCTTATGTCAGTTATGGTACAGACTGGTTTTAAGAAGATGTAGATAGCAAACTCTCCGGGGATTAGTGGAAGAAGTAAACTGATACCACCACCCGACCTGAAGGGACAGAGGGAAGGGCCAGTGTTAAAGGAGAATGGAAAGACCTTGGAACCTAGAAGAAAAGCCTCCACACAGCAACTGTCACCACAGAACAGAAGCCCTGTCATATCTGAGGTGAGATAGAGAAGGAATGGAAGAATTGAATACCTGCACCTCTCTTCCCTGGCAGTGTTTCCTGGAAGTGCACGTTCAGTGTGATGAACTCTGGGGTGTTGGAATACAGTTACTCACAAGCGTTCTCATCCTGCTCCTTTATAATGCCTTTGGAAGTGTAAATATTTTAATTCCATAAATTCAAATAAAAAACTATATTGAATTTCTTAAGAAATGTAAATAAAGAAAAAAAGAATATCAGCTTTGCATCACTGAGAAAATAAGAGGGGATATTTATCTGTCTTGTTTCTGGATAGTGTGATAGGGTTTTTGCTTTTTCAAAAATTTTAATTGACAAATAATAATTGTATACATTTATGGGGTATGATGTGATGTTTTGAAATATGTATACATTATGGAATGGCTAACTCAGGCTAGTTAAGGTATATATTACCTCAACGTACTTATTTTTTGTGGTGAAAACACTTAAGATCTGTTTTAACAATTTTAAAATATAAATACATTCAGATAATTATTTATATACAAGTAATAATAATGGTTGTTTATTCTTTTATTTGGTTGGTAGTACCTTCTTTCTCATCAGCTGCTTTTCAACATCACATATTAGTTTTTGTTGTGTGTGTGTGTATGTTTTTGTGGGTTTGTTTTGTTTTGGTTTTTTTTTTTTCAGTTTAGGATATTAACTCTCATTAATTCAAATAACAATTATTTAATAAGCCCTTATTATATAACCAAAGGGGTGGGTGCCTTAGAAATATTTATAATATTTGGTGGGGATTTTTTGTTTATATTTGAGTGAAGCTTATCCTTGTTTATATTTACTAGTTCTAAGTACCAAAATTTAAGGAAAATGATTACAAACATGAGTCCATCAGAACAAAGCAATGGGGAAGGAGAAGGAGGATATGATTGTTGGAAGTATAATAAGCATGTTTGAGGTCAGAGCTAAGCAAATTTGAGCCAATATTATTAGCTTCTTTAAGTAATTGAAGAGTTTCTAGGTATACCAATCATACAAGTTTCACAGAGGCAGAGGCCAACTTGATGTTTTTTCTTCTATAAACCACTGTTATTTAGGACTTACTCCCACTACAGATCAACTTAATCTTAGGGAATGCACAGGTTCTGAGACTCCCTATCCTTTACTAAACAAATTCCACTTCAGCAACAATAGAAAACGTGAATGCTGTATGAAGGAAAAAAATTAACTTTTTTTAACAAAAAATAATTGAAATGTTTTCTATTTTTTTTAAATGCAACTTTTTTTATGTTCTTCCAAGCAACTTTTTTTTTTTTTAAATTTCAGGATACAACTTTTTAAAAATTATGTATTAGTACTGTGTCTGAAAAGTAATTTTATCCTTAGTTTCTTATTCTGCACCATAACTACATTTCTTTTATTTGTTATTTTTTCTAAGAAAATTCATTTTTCCAAGTTTTGCTATAAATGGATTATTCATTGTAATGAGTGACTTATACCAGTCAATTCAGTTATGACAAATAAAAGCACAGTTGTTGGTTAAAATGAAATCATTCTGTTCTGAAGATTTTTACAGTGTTTAATTATTACAAAGCTTACTTTGATATATAGCATAGAACATTTATTTTTGTTTTGGAACATAGTTGAATGTAATATAAAACAATCTCATTCTATCTGTAATAAAACTAAATTTATAATGAAAGCACCTGCAATAAAACTGAGTTTACAGTATTAGAAATTATATATTTGCAGTTGCTATTTATCCTTCCCTATAAATTTTTACAATTTTCTTATGACTAAAACCTGAACTTATAACTAAAATGAGGTGACTACCTAACAAATTATAAACATAAATCATTATATTGGAAAAATCTATATAGTATTTCAGCTATTTCTTTTTCTTATTTTTATTTATCTTGCAGTTATTTTTGTCGTAACTCCTTTTCCTTTTCTAGTTATTCTGACACTAAATATTTAAAATTAATTTCCAAGACTATTATAGTTAAAGTAGTTCTTTTTGACTTTATAATTTTAATCCATTTTAATTTTAATCTATTGTCTCCCACTCCCCCAAAAAACTAAAAAAAAAGTTGCTTTAAAAATACACACACACACACACACACACACACACACAAATTTCTATAGGGATTAGAATCCTTCAATTCTTCAGTTTTGGAAATGTTATAGAGCAACACAAAATAAGGGTGGATAGTTCAGTGGTTAACCTATTAGTCAAAACTCTTGTTATACTCGATTCTAGTATCAGATTTATGTATAACAAACTTTCCTGTCAATAAAATACTTTTTTAAAAAGAGCTTTATATATTTTATCAGTTTCAATGGTAAGGAATATTTTTGATTGACAGTTGAGGCCATGTAATTTAGGGAAAAATATGTTACAAGTAGGTGTACTATTCTTTAAAAAATAAAAGTCTAGTATGGCTGTGATTTCAGTGGTTGTTACTGAATTCTTCATAGATACTTACAGTAAATGCTGTGTACAACTTTTGAAATTTACTTAAAGTTTAAGAACAAATAATGTAGTCAAAGTTGCATGAATACAGGTAATAAGCAGCCCAGACAGGTCACTGTGTGATGAATCCAATTACCAAAAAATGTTGATATAACAGTAGTTGGCAGTTCTTGCTAACTTTCATTTTTACTATTATATAATCATGTATTTTTCTTTTTGCACATTCCCCAACACAAGATAAATCTGATGTTGAGATTACATTCCAACTCTTAAATGTAAGGGAAAATGTCATGTTGAACTTTTAGGAAATCTTGTTAGAAAGAAGAGGACACGTGCTCTTTCTTTTACTATTTTCTTTTTTTATTATTATTTCAGGAAATTATGGGGAAACAAGCATTTTGGTTACATGTTATGCCTTTGCCACATTCCAACCATGATTTGAGACATGCCCTTCCCCTCTGCAATGCTCACCGAGTCCATTAGTTGTGAGTTTACCCACTCCAACCCCCTACCCCAAAGAATATTACTACTGTGTGAGCACCATAGTGCTGATCAGTCAGTGCCAATTTGATGGTGAGTACATGCGGTACCTATTCTTCCATTCTTGTGATACCTCACTTCAGAGGATGGGCTCAAGCTCTATCCAGGAAAATATAAGAGGTGCTAGATCACCATCGCTTTTTATAATTGAGTAGTATTCCATGTATACATATACCATGTTTTATTAATCCACTCATGGATTGATGGGCATTTGAGTTCTTTCCACATCCTTGTTATAGGGAATTGTGCTGCCATAAACATTCTGGTGCAGATGTCTTTATTATAGAATGACTTTTGTTCCTTTGAGTAGATGCCTAGATGTTCCTTTGGGTATTGCTGGATCAAATGGTAGTTCTACTTGTAGTTCTTTGAGGTATCTCCAAATTCTTTTCCACAGAGGTTGCACTAACTTGCAGTCCCACCAGCAGTTGAAGAGTGTTCCTGTCTCTCCACATCCTCGGCAGCATTTGTTGCTTGAAGGCGCGGGGTAA